>CM065707.1:486457-496457 GCA_017654935.2 Phymorhynchus buccinoides | reverse complement strand
GACCTGAACTGAAAGGATGTTCCGAGAAAATTGAAGTCGTTCCAAAAAGGGAAAGTTGACCTCATACCAGTTGCGTCACAGACAGTCTAAACAGTACAGGCACTTGATTGCAAGACTAATTGAGTTGTTTTTGCTCCTTTATTCCATACTTTCCTTCAGTATTCAAAGGCAATCCATTTCTTTAAGAAGATAAATACAAATATAGTTGATAACAGTAAAAAGAAGAAACAAAAGCTTGTTAGTTTGAGTGGTTGTAGGCGCTGTCGCGTGCATTTGCAGCTCTACAAGTGCAGTTGTAGTGCACGCGCACTATAACTTCACTTGCGCTCCAAGTGTCAAGTGTGCTATCCGGGACAGAAAATATTAGTTATTTTTTTTACGGAAAAAGTGATATTTTCATTCTTCAAATCCCCTATAGAGACAGCACTTTTTCCGTCTAAGATCTTTCAGATAGTGTTTTGATACACACTCTCATAGTAGTGAGCTGCAAATTTGCACGCGACAGGCACCTTTAAATCTTCTTCTTAGTAGATGATTTTGATTTTATGATGTAAGAAATGCATCAAATTAGGAAAAAAGATTTTCTCTTCGTTTTGTTTTTCTGTCGTTTTCTTTTCTCTTTTCCCTTTTCCCCATTCAATTTGGTTATCAGGAAAAAAACTTCAAAATGTTTTCTTATGTCCGAGTTTCGGATAACTGAACAGCACAATTCCCTGATCTTTATCAGACACTGACAAACTGAACAGCACAGTTCCCTGATCTTTATCAGACACTGACAAACTGAACAGCACGATTCCCTGATCTTTATTAGACAATGACAAACTGAACAGCACGATTCCCTGATCTTTATTAGACAATGACAAACTGAACAGCACAATTCCCTGATCTTTACCAGACACTGACAAACTGAACAGCACGATTCCCTGATCTTTATCAGACACTGACAAACTGAACAGCACAATTCCAACAGCACAATTCCCTGATCTTTACCAGACACTGACAGCACAATTCCCTGATCTTTACCAGACAATGACAAGCTGAACAGCAAAATTCCCTGATCTTTATCAGACACTGACAAATTCAACAGCACGATTCCCTGATCTTTATTAGACACTGACAAACTGAACAGCACAATTCCCTGATCTTTACCAGACACTGACAAACTGAACAGCACAATTCCCTGATCTTTACCAGACACTGACAAACGGAACAGCACAATTCCCTGATCTTTACCAGACAATGACAAGCTGAACAGCATGATTCCCTGATCTTTATTAGACAATGACAAACTGAACAGCAT
This sequence comes from Phymorhynchus buccinoides, assembly GCA_017654935.2. Classification (NCBI taxonomy): domain Eukaryota; kingdom Metazoa; phylum Mollusca; class Gastropoda; order Neogastropoda; family Raphitomidae; genus Phymorhynchus; species Phymorhynchus buccinoides. Next base: position 495,157 of record CM065707.1, on the reverse strand, counting down.
GATTCCCTGATCTTTACCAGACACTGACAAACTGAACAGCACAATTGCGCAGAAGTCCAGGAGTCAGTTATTGATCTCCTTTTTTCTCTCTGTTCTTACAGAAGTACAGGATGTTCAGGAGTCAGTTATTGATCTCCTTTTCTCTGTTCTTACAGAAGTACAGGATGTTACAGGTGTCAGATATTGATCTCCTTTTCTCTGTTCTTACAGAAGTACAGGATGTTACAGGTGTCAGATATTGATCTCCTTTTCTCTCTGTTCTTACAGAAGTGCAGGATGTTACAGGTGTCAGATATTGATCTCCTTTTCTCTGTTCTCACAGAAGTACAGGATGTTACAGGTGTCAGTTATTGATCTCATTTTCTCTCTGTTCTCACAGAAGTACAGGATGTTACAGGTGTCAGATATTGATCTCCTTTTCTCTGTTCTCACAGAAGTACAGGATGTTACAGGTGTCAGATATTGATCTCATTTTCTCTCTGTTCTTACAGAAGTACAGGATGTTACAGGTGTCAGATATTGATCTCCTTTTCTCTGTTCTCACAGAAGTACAGGATGTTACAGGTGTCAGATATTGATCTCCTTTTCTCTGTTCTCACAGAAGTACAGGATGTTACAGGTGTCAGTTATTGATCTCCTTTTCTTCTCTGTTCTTACAGAAGTACAGGATGTTACAGGTGTCAGATATTGATCTTTTCTCTGTTCTTACAGAAGTACAGGATGTTACAGGTGTCAGATATTGATCTCCTTTTCTCTGTTCTCACAGAAGTACAGGATGTTACAGGTGTCAGTTATTGATCTCCTTTTCTCTGTTCTTACAGAAGTACAGGATGTTACAGGTGTCAGATATTGATCTCCTTTTCTCTGTTCTCACAGAAGTACAGGATGTTACAGGTGTCAGATATTGATCTCCTTTTCTCTGTTCTTACAGAAGTACAGGATGTTACAGGTGTCAGATATTGATCTCCTTTTCTCTCTGTTCTTACAGAAGTACAGGATGTTACAGGTGTCAGATATTGATCTCCTTTTCTCTGTTCTCACAGAAGTACAGGATGTTACAGGTGTCAGATATTGATCTCCTTTTCTCTCTGTTCTTACAGAAGTGCAGGATGTTACAGGTGTCAGATATTGATCTCCTTTTCTCTGTTCTCACAGAAGTACAGGATGTTACAGGTGTCAGTTATTGATCTCCTTTTCTCTCTGTTCTTACAGAAGTACAGGATGTTACAGGTGTCAGATATTGATCTCCTTTTCTCTGTTCTCACAGAAGTACAGGATGTTACAGGTGTCAGTTATTGATCTCCTTTTCTCTCTGTTCTTACAGAAGTACAGGATGTTACAGGTGTCAGTTATTGATCTTTTCTCTGTTCTTACAGAAGTACAGGATGTTACAGGTGTCAGTTATTGATCTCATTTTCTCTCTGTTCTCACAGAAGTACAGGATGTTACAGGTGTCAGATATTGATCTCCTTTTCTCTGTTCTTACAGAAGTACAGGATGTTACAGGTGTCAGATATTGATCTCCTTTTCTCTGTTCTTACAGAAGTACAGGATGTTACAGGTGTCAGTTATTGATATTTTCTCTCTGTTCTTACAGAAGTACAGGATGTTACAGGTGTCAGTTATTGATCTCCTTTTTTCTCTGTTCTCACAGAAGTACAGGATGTTACAGGTGTCAGTTATTGATCTTTTCTCTGTTCTTACAGAAGTGCAGGATATTACAGGTGTCAGTTATTGATCTCCTTTTCTCTCTGTTCTTACAGAAGTACAGGATGTTACAGGTGTCAGTTATTGATCTTTTCTCTGTTCTTACAGAAGTACAGGATGTTACAGGTGTCAGTTATTGATCTCCTTTTCTCTCTGTTCTCACAGAAGTACAGGATGTTACAGGTGTCAGATATTGATCTCCTTTCTCTGTTCTCACAGAAGTACAGGATGTTACAGGTGTCAGTTATTGATCTTTTCTCTCTGTTCTCACAGAAGTACAGGATGTTACAGGTGTCAGTTATTGATCTTTTCTCTCTGTTCTCACAGAAGTACAGGATGTTACAGGTGTCAGATATTGATCTTTTCTCTGTTCTCACAGAAGTACAGGATGTTACAGGTGTCAGTTATTGATCTTTTCTCTCTGTTCTTACAGAAGTACAGGATGTGACAGGTGTCAGTTATTGATCTCCTTTTCTCTCTGTTCTTACAGAAGTACAGGATGTGACAGGTGTCAGTTATTGATCTCCTTTTCTCTGTTCTTACAGAAGTACATGATGTTACAGGTGTCAGATATTGATCTCCTTTTCTCTGTTCTTACAGAAGTACAGGATGTTACAGGTGTCAGTTATTGATCTTTTCTCTGTTCTCACAGAAGTACAGGATGTGACAGGTGTCAGTTATTGATCTTTTCTCTGTTCTCACAGAAGTACAAACCGTTCAAAGAAGTGATATCTTTTTTCTGTTCTCACAGAAGTACAAACCGTTCAAAGGAGTGATATCTTTTTTCTCTGTTCTCACAGAAGTACAAACCGTTCAAAGGAGTGATATCTTTTTTCTCTGTTCTCACAGAAGTACAAACCGTTCAAAGGAGTGATATCTTTTTTCTCTGTTCTCACAGAAGTACAAACCGTTCAAAGGAGTGAAGTACCTCACCAGAGCCGGAAAGTTCCAGGTGCGAACTTGATCCTGCCGTCATGAACAGCAGTCGTCATGGAGACCAGTCATCATGGAAACCGTCGTTGCTATGAAGACTTATCATGGTGATCAGTCATCACGGATACCATAGCTGTCATGGATATCAATCGTTTGGGAAGCTGTTATCATGGAGTAATCGTCATGGGAACCATCGACATGAATTCCATTCGTCATTGTCACAAATCACGTTGTAGATATGTCAACCATCGAAAGAATATAAACTGCAAATGTTATATTGGAATTATTTTGAGTAGGGGTGGTGTGGAGGGTAGTCATAATCATAGTCATATGTTAGATTGGAATTATGTTGAGTAGGGGAGGTGGGGAGGGTAGTCATAGTCATAGTCATATAGTCAAATGTTACATTGAATTATTTTGGGGAGGTGGGGAGGGTAGTCATAGTCATAGTCATATAGTCAAATGTTACATTGAATTATCTTAGGGAGGTGGGGAGGGTAGTCATAGTCATAGTCAAATGTTACATTGAATTATCTTGGGGAGGTGGGGAGGGTAGTCATAGTCATATAGTCAAATGTTACATTGAATTATCTTGGGGAGGTGGGGAGGGTAGTCATAGTCATAGTCAAATGTTACATTGAATTATCTTGGGGAGGTGGGGAGGGTAGTCATAGTCATATAGTCAAATGTTACATTGAATTATCTTGGGGAGGTGGGGAGGGTAGTCATAGTCATAGTCATATAGTCAAATGTTACATTGAATTATCTTGGGGAGGTGGGGAGGGTAGTCATAGTCATATAGTCAAATGTTACATTGAATTATCTTGGGGAGGTGGGGAGGGTAGTCATAGTCATAGTCAAATGTTACATTGAATTATCTTGGGGAGGTGGGGAGGGTAGTCATAGTCATAGTCATATAGTCAAATGTTACATTGAATTATCTTGGGGAGGTGGGGAGGGTAGTCATAGTCATAGTCAAATGTTACATTGAATTATCTTGGGGAGGTGGGGAGGGTAGTCATAGTCATATAGTCAAATGTTACATTGAATTATCTTGGGGAGGTGGGGAGGGTAGTCATAGTCATATAGTCAAATGTTCCATTGAATTATCTTGGGGAGGTGGGGAGGGTAGTCATAGTCATAGTCATATAGTCAAATGTTACATTGAATTATCTTGGGGAGGTGGGGAGGGTAGTCATAGTCATAGTCATATAGTCAAATGTTACATTGAATTATCTTGGGGAGGTGGGGAGGGTAGTCATAGTCATAGTCAAATGTTACATTGAATTATCTTGGGGAGGTGGGGAGGGTAGTCATAGTCATATAGTCAAATGTTACATTGAATTATCTTGGGGAGGTGGGGAGGGTAGTCATAGTCATAGTCAAATGTTACATTGAATTATCTTGGGGAGGTGGGGAGGGTAGTCATAGTCATAGTCAAATGTTACTTTGAATTATCTTGGGGAGGTGGGGAGGGTAGTCATAGTCATATAGTCAAATGTTACATTGAATTATCTTGGGGAGGTGGGGAGGGTAGTCATAGTCATAGTCAAATGTTACATTGAATTATCTTGGGGAGGTGGGGAGGGTAGTCATAGTCATATAGTCAAATGTTACATTGAATTATCTTGGGGAGGTGGGGAGGGTAGTCATAGTCATAGTCAAATGTTACATTGAATTACCTTGGGGAGGTGGGGAGGGTAGTCATAGTCATATAGTCAAATGTTACATTGAATTATCTTGGGGAGGTGGGGAGGGTAGTCATAGTCATATAGTCAAATGTTACATTGAATTATCTTGGGGAGGTGGGGAGGGTAGTCATAGTCATAGTCAAATGTTACATTGAATTATCTTGGGGAGGTGGGGAGGGTAGTCATAGTCATATAGTCAAATGTTACATTGAATTATCTTGGGGAGGTGGGGAGGGTAGTCATAGTCATATAGTCAAATGTTACATTGAATTATCTTGGGGAGGTGGGGAGGGTAGTCATAGTCATAGTCAAATGTTACATTGAATTATCTTGGGGAGGTGCGGAGGGTAGTCATAGTCATAGTCAAATGTTACATTGAATTATCTTGGGGAGGTGGGGAGGGTAGTCATAGTCATATAGTCAAATGTTACATTGAATTATCTTGGGGAGGTGGGGAGGGTAGTCATAGTCATAGTCAAATGTTACATTGAATTATCTTGGGGAGGTGGGGAGGGTAGTCATAGTCATAGTCAAATGTTACATTGAATTATCTTGGGGAGGTGCGGAGGGTAGTCATAGTCATAGTCAAATGTTACATTGAATTATCTTGGGGAGGTGGGGAGGGTAGTCATCGTCGGTAGTCAAATGTTACATTGAATTATCTTGGGGAGGTGGGGAGGGTAGTCATAGTCATAGTCAAATGTTACATTGAATTATCTTGGGGAGGTGGGGAGGGTAGTCATAGTCATAGTCAAATGTTACATTGAATTATCTTGGGGAGGTGGGGAGGGTCATGCACCATATCTCTGCACCATTTCATAACTTTATATCTTTTGGAAAACATTTAAAACTATGTATCCTACTTATACTCATCAAAAGAAGCACCGCATACTCGTTGTGTCTGTTGTAGTGTCTGTATTACGTATGTTTATTATTTTGTACGCTTTTAAAATACATCATTTTAAAGAGTGGCCTCGATTTGAAGTGCGACACTTGTCAAAATGTGCGACAATTTTGGACCGACCAACCGACCGACCGACCGACCGACCGACAAAGTGAGTTATAGGTTTGTGGCTTGAGCCACAAACAATAATCATAGGGAAAATGATTAAACCAAAGCAAAAACAAAACGTCATAATTATGGGCGGTTGGAGTGTGAAGGATGGTGGCACATTCACAACGCAATGAACCAGCTTTGAGAATAATCAGATATGTAGCGGGCGGATAAGGAATACAAAAGTATAATAATCTTAATTATGTACCTGAACAGATAAACAAAAATCTTTCACAATGCAAGGAAAAAATATCACACACGAACGCGCGCGCGCACACACACAGTCACACGCGCACAACCGCACACACGCGTGCTTGCACACGCACACATTCTCTCTCTCTCTCAGTCCCAGGGCTGGGTGGAGAAAAGCTGTTATTGCTACTCTCTCATTCTTACAACAGTAATAACATATTCTACTTTTAGACAATAGCTTCAGAAAGCGCATTCATTTTAATCGAACAATAACTAGTGAATGTAGGCCTACATTAAGCAGTTTATGAAGCGTGATATGTGTGATAATAGGGTTTTTACGCCCTCTTCGGCCTTTCGGCCATGTGGGGCATTGGGGGTTTATTTTAGATACCTGTAAGTGTGTGTGTGTGTGTGTGTGTGTGTGTGTGTGTGTGTGTGTGTGTGTGTGCAGATCAATTTTTTTTCGAACATATTTGCTCATCTTCTTAGCACTGCATAAGAATGTATATAAATGAAATTAAATAAACTTAAAAAGACATTGTTTTATTGTTGTTCCATTCACAGTTCTCTTGGTGATTAGTCATGTTTGTTGTTCCACTAGACTACCCCGATTGATCGCACTGCCGCATTGCAAGCACAAAGCAATACTTTCTACAATCACTCCATCACTCTTTCGATTTTTTTCAGGAGAAAATGCCTCCAAATATTCGTTACTGTGGTGTAGGCCTAATCATTGGCCATACTTGCTCCTTACAACACCAGACAACTAGAAACAGCTACTCCTGGTTTACAAACACCCAATTTGCGCTGAGATTCAGTGTTGTTCTTCGAAAAGAATGCTTTATTCTAAGAGAAACTTTCAGTTTGCAGTTAAAAAACCGGTTCACAGCAACTCGAACCGGTTTTTCGAACCGCGGAATTTCAAGACCGGTTTTTCGGTTCAAACCGGGGTTTTTCCCCACCTCTAGTTGCAACCACAGAATATGGATGTGTATGACCTCGCGACGTTTAAATAGAGAGTATTCCCTCTTGTAACAACCGTTACGCTCTGTGTAACGACCGTTATTTAGTGTGCAAGACTGTTGCAACCACAGAATATGGATGTGTATGACCTCGAGACGTTTAAATAGAGTATTCCCACTTGTAACAACCGTTACGCTTTGTGTAACGACCGTTACTCAGTGTGCAAGACTGTTGCAACCACGGAATATGGATGTGTATGACCTCGAGACGTTTAAATAGAGAGCATTCCCTCTTGTAACAACTGTTACGCTCTGTGTAACGATCGTTATTCAGTGTGCAAGACTGTTGCAACCACAGAATATGGATGTGTATACTCTCGAGACGTTTAAATAGAGAGTATTCCCTCTTGTAACAACCGTTACACTCTGTGTAACGACCGTTACTCAGAGTGCAAGACTGTTAGAACCACCGAATATGGATGTGTATGCCCTCGAGACGTTTAAATAGAGATTATTTCCTCTTGTAGCAACCGTTACACTGTGTGTAACGACCGTTGCTCAGAGTGAAAGACTGTTAGAACCACCGAATATGGATGTGTATGCCCTCGAACGTTTACCGAGATATTTCCTCTTGTAGCAACCGTTATGCTGTGTGTAACGACCGTTGAGAGTGAAAGACTGTTGGAACCACCGAATATGGATGTGTATGCTCTCGAGACGTTTAGAGTGTATTCCCTCTTGTAACAACCGTTACGCTCGGTGTAGCGACCGTTATTTAGTGTGCAAGACTGTTGCAACCACAGAATATGGATGTGTATGCCCTCGAGACGTTCAAATAGAGATTATTCCCACTTGTAACAACCGTTACGCTTTGTGTAACGACCGTTACTCAGTGTGCATGACTGTTGCAACCATGGAATATGGATGTGTATGCTCTCGAGACGTTTAAATAGAGAGTATTCCCTCTTGTAACAACCGTTACGCTCTGTGTAACGATCGTTATTCAGTGTGCAAGACTGTTGCAACCACAGAATATGGATGTGTATACTCTCGAGACGTTTAAATAGAGCATTCACACTTGTAACAACTGTTACACTTTGTGTAATGACCGTTAGTCAGTGTGCAAGACTGTTGCAACCACGGAATATGGATGTGTATGCTCTCGAGACGTTTAAATAGAGAGTATTCCCTCTTGTAACAACCGTTACACTCTGTGTAACGACCGTTGCTCAGAGTGAAAGACTGTTAGAACCACCGAATATGGATGTGTATGCCCTCGAGATGTTTAAATAGAGAGTATTCCCTCTTGTAACAACCGTTACGCTCTGTGTAACGACCGTTATTCAGTGTGCAAGACTGTTACAACCACAGAATATGGATGTGTATGCCCTCGAGACGTTTAAATAGAGTATTCCGTCTTGTAACAACCGTTTCGCTCTGTGTAACGACCGTTACTCAGAGTGAAAGACTGTTGGAACCACCGAATATGGATGTGTATGACCTCGAGACGTTTAAAAAGAGTATTCACACTTGTAACAACCGTTACGCACTGTGTAAGAACTGTTACTCAGTGTGCAATACTGTTGCAACCACAGAATATGGATGTGTATGCCCTCGAGACGTTTAAATAGAGATTATTCCCTCTTGTAACAACCGTTATGCTATGTGTAACGACCGTTACTCAGTGTGTAAGACTGTTGGAACCACCGAATATGGATGTGTATGCTCTCGAAACGTTTACATAGAGTGTATTCCCTCTTGTAACAACCGTTACGCTCTGTGTAGCAACCATTATTTATTGTGCAAGACTGTTGCAACCACAGAATATGTATGTGTATGCCCTCGAGACGTTTAAATAGAGATTATTCCCTCTTGTAACAACCGTTACGCTATGTGTAACGATCGTTATTCAGTGTGCATGACTGTTACAACCACATAATATGGATGTGTATGACCTCGAGACGTTTAAATAGAGTATTCACACTTGTAACAACCGTTACGCTTTGCGTAACGACCGTTACTCAGTGTGAAGACTGTTGCAACCACGGAATATGGATGTGTATGCTCTCGAGACGTTTAAATAGAGTATTCCCTCTTGTAACAACCGTTACGCTCTGTGTAACGACCGTTACTCACAGTGTACGACTGTTGGAACCACCGA
>CM065707.1:397978-485957 GCA_017654935.2 Phymorhynchus buccinoides | reverse complement strand
ATAACACACATATGTACAGAGCAGCACAGAAAAAGGAAATACACACATATGTACAGAAGCAGCAACGAAAAGGAATACACACATATGTACATAGAGCAGCATACAACAGAAAAGGTAATACACACATATGTACAGAGCAGCAGCAACATAAAAAAAAAAAAAAAAGGCAATACACACATATTTACATAGCAGCAACAGACAAGGAAATAACACACATATGTACAAGCAAGCAGCAACAGAAAAGGAAATACACACATATGTACAGAGCTCAACAACAGAAAGGAATACACACATATGTACAGAGCATCAGCAACAAGAAGAAATACCACATATGTACAGAGCGGTCAGCAACAGAAAAGGAAAGCGCAGAAACACGACAAAACTGCTCTGAGAATAAAATGTCTACTGTCCAATAGTGGATAATAGAACCATTTCAGGAGCGCTTTCGTACAGCACGGGCAAATACCATCCACCTGACTTTTATATCACCAACAATGCCAAGTAGGCCATCTCTATTTTTTTATTTTTATAGGTGGGTTCCAACCAAAAAACATTCGGTGTCATGAAGTCATCAGTGGATGGGGTGTGTGGTCCCCACTGCTGTGAATGGGAAGGCTGGTGTCATGAAGTCTCAATGATGGGGTTGTGTGCCCACTGCGGTAAATGAGACACCAGCCTCTCATGCACAGCAGTGGGCACACAACCCCATCCACTGATGACTTCGTGGCGTTCATGATACTAGCCTCTCAAACAATCCCACAAAAAGGCTGACTCTCTACTCAAACAATCACAAAGGCTGACTCGTCTCGTCAAACCTCCACAAAGGCTGACTCTCTCGTCAACAATCATCAAAGGCTGACTCTCTCTCAAACCACACTTAAATATTCCAGCATCTGAATCAGCACTGTTGTTTCTGCTCACCAACGGTTCTAAAGCAGAGCCCGGTTTTTCTGTGCACGCACTCTTATCAGTTATTCTGACCCCATGTCTGCTTGTTTACCCACTCACTGTGCTCGACTTCTGCACACTACATGTTCACTGGCCACTCCGCTGTCGCTCAAGGTCTTGTCCCACCATGCTTCCTCTCGCACACACCTGGCAGCTCTGTCACTGTGCCTCACTTTCTGCACACTACATTTTCACTGTCCCCCGCGGCTTCGCTTCAAGGCCTGTCCCACCATGCTTCCTTCTCGCACACACCCTGGCACTCTACTCTGTCACTGTGCTCACTTCTGCACACTACATGTTTCACTGTCCATTCCGCTTCGCTCAGCTTGTCCCACCTGCTTCCTCTCGCACACCTTGCAGCTCTGTCCACGCTGTGGATAATTGGGTGAACACTCTGCGCGAAAGACGCCAGTGATTGCATCGTCCAGACTTTGCCTTACCCCTAATTTTTTAGGCTTTTAAAATACCTGTTATCTATTAAAATTCTGGCTTTCCTGGTATTGCAATCCAGTAACCTCCCGGATCGTCCCACATACTATGCATTTAAAAATGGTTCCCACATGTCGGTTCCAGGTCGGAGGACGTAAAACGGTATTTTTCAACCACTCGCTCACCCTCTCTGAAGACCTGTGGGTGCATGATGAACTCCTGGGTAACGCTAACCCCTCTGTTCAAGACTGTGGTGCATGAGGAACGCCTAACCCTACCCCCTCTGCTCAACTGCTCATGAAGAATGGGGTGCATGAGGACTCCTGGCTAACGCCTAACCCTAACCCTCTGCTCCAACTCTCATAAAAGCCTGGTGCATGAGGAACTCCTTGCTAACCCTACCTAACCCTCTGCTCAACTGCCTCAGAAGACTGGTGCATGAGAACTCTTGCTAATCCTAACCCCTCTGCTCAACGCTCATGAAGACTGGGGTGCATGAGGGGAACTCTTGGTAAACCCTAACCCCTCTGCTCAAACTGCTCATGAAGACTGGGTGCATGAGGAACTCCTTGGCTAACCCTAACCCTAACCCTCTGCTCCAACTGCTCATGAAGACTGTGGTGACATGAGGACTCCTTGGTACCCTAACCCTAACCCCTCTGCTCCACTGCTCATGAAGACTGGGTGCATGAGGACTCCTTGCTAACCCTAACCCTAACCCCTCTGCTCCAACTGCTCATGGAAGACTGTGGGTTGCACTGAAGGAACTCCCTTGGTAACCCTAACCCTAACCCTCTGCTCCAACTGCTCTGAAGACTGGGTGCATGAGGAACTCCTTGGTACCCTACCCTAACCCTCTCTCCAACTGCTCATGAGACTGTGGGTGCATGAGGCACTCCTTGGTCTCCTCGATGCTGCCCACCTCCCCCATGTTTGGGGATCCTCCTGGCTGAGGCATGTAGGCCCAGGGCTCATCAGGATCATCAGAAAGACAGCTTGGTCTGAGATGTCGAATCTCCACGACCCTCCACCATCTGGACGCCTCGGCAGTGTCCCCGTTCAAACCATGCTCTGCAATTGGCCAGGGTTGCTGGCCACAACGTGACCATCACGCTCGGCGATTTGTTGCTACGGGCGACGCTACTGACGAATTGGGGCTGCCAGGGGAAGTCACTCTGTACTGCTTGGAGTCGGTGCTGTCCGCCGCGGCATTCTGGGATTGCTTCTTGCAGCGTTTTTTGTTGGCCCTTTTCTGCGGCCGAGACTTGGAACCAGAGGCTGCCATCTGAGACTGAGTGCCGTAACTGAAACAAAGCAAGTGATTAGAATGAGCGAGACCATTTCTCCATTGTCAAACATTATCTCTGCCCAACACCCCTCACCCTGGGGATACCAAAAGGTCTTTTGTACAAATAGCTCCCACACCTTCTGGAAGTTCTGTGCTTTTAACTTCCTCTAATCTGTCACTCTCGTTGACTCTGCCTTTTCCTTTTGCTTTCGGTCTATCTATCTTTCTGCCTCACTGGTCCATTCTCCTGCCTTTGTTCGATAAACTCTTACAAAGATTTGCTCTAGCCGAAGACGGACATGCTGGGCCTAACTATTTCTCAGGTGCATAACAGCAGCATGACGCAAACACAGAAAACTGTCAGAGCAATAAAACGAAGAAGAACTACCTGTGCAAAGGAAACTATTCTGTACTCTCAGTCCTTAGTTATAGAATGAAGAAGAAGGAAACTATTCTGTACTCTCAGTCCTTAAGTTATACAGTCGACCCCCTCTTTTAAGACCTTCAAAAAATCGCGAAAAATCGGTCGTAAAAGAGGGGGGTCTTAAATCAGGGGTGACCAAAACGATGCACTCAGTGACTCACTACACCGTATATGACGCACAGCACATGCATACACTAGAACTAAAACATGCTTTCTCCGTCATTCTTGAATGAAGCATCGCGGTCTAGCTAATATACGAAAATGAGCGAAAACGGGCTAAAACAGAGTGTGCTCGCGGCCCGTGTTGCACTCACACACAAACTACACATAACAACAGTACAGACCTAATTTTCGCCATTTTACGCTCTGGCAATTCATTTTCAATCACAGTTTGCACACACGGAACTTTTACCGCGCATACAACTCGGCTGACAAAATGGCGCCGCATACACCGCAAATACGAAATCACGGCAACCGCAAATACGAAATCACGGCAAACGCTAATGCGCCAGCTGCTTTCATTTATCGGATTTTGTGTGTTGTTTGCATTCAGTGAGTGTTTCAGTGCACGCACTAACGCCGATTTATCAGTTTGATAACGGAAAGGAGCTGCTTTTCAACTTATTTTTTGTAAAGTGAGACCATTCACTGAGTTCCAACTTATGGAGTGTGACCGATCACCTATAGTTTCAACTTGGGAGTTGACTTCGCATTTAGGCCTACGTGTGCACAGAGTTCGTAAAGATCGACACGATCGCGACCATTTCAGTTCAAACTTTGATCATAAACTGCTCAGTGATGACACATGTGCATAAAAGTGGTGACATTTAGTGGTCAGATCGTGATATCGCTGATTAAATTCTTCAATTTCGGCATGAGAACGGTTCGTTTTTACCGAGATTGACCTAACAACAGTGGTACCCCAGCTGTGCGTCGGCTCGAACTGAGGCCGAGAAGGATAGATATCATCGTTTTTGCGACTGATAATTGTCAGAATGTGTTGCATCGGTCGTAAAATCAACAAGATTTACGGTCGCAAAACGCGTTAGAGGGGGAGTCGTAAATGAGGAGGCAAGTTTAGAAGAAAAACGATCCGTCATTCATATTTCAGTCGTAAAAGAGGGGAGGTCGTAATTCAGAGGGCCGTTCGTGAGGGGGTCGACTGTATAATGAAGAAGAAGGAAACTATTCTGTACTCTCAGTCCTTAGTCATAGAACAGAGAAGAAGGAAACTATTCTGTACTCTCAGTTCTTAGTCATAGAACGGAAGAAATACTGCTACCACCACCACTACGGAAGAACACCACCAGTCCACTACTACTACCACCACCACTAACTACTACTAACAATAATAGGGCTATTTATATAGCACCCTTCTAGGTAAAACCTACTCAGGACGCTTTACAAACTAAACAAGACTGAACAGCCACTCGCACATTAAACATACAGCACAACAAACCAAACTCCCTCCCTCACACACGCACGCAAGAATTATGAACTACTGCATTGTGTAATAATCTTTGCATTAAAATAAAAGTACATTTTCTATAGCTTTGCCATCATGTTTGTATTACCTGGTAGGTCTGTCCTTTGTGGCTCACTCGTGTCAACGACACGAAAGTGAGTCTATGTTTTCATGCTTCTTCGGTTTTCCGGGTGTCTGTGTGTCTGTCTGTGTGTGTGTGTGTGTGTGTGTGTGTGTGTGTGTGTCTCTGTGTGTGTGTGTGTGTGTCTGTGTGTGTGTGTCTGTGTGTGTGTGTGTGTGTGTGTGTGTCTCTGTGTGTGTGTGTGTGTGTGTGTGTGTGTGTGTGTGTGTGTGTCTGTGTGTGTCTGTGTGTGTGTGTGTGTCTGTGTGTGTGTGTGTGTGTGACCGTCTGTGGTAACTTTAACGTTGGCTTTTTTCAGTATCTAAAAGGCGTTCATCGATCAAACTTCGCACACATATAGATGCCTATGCAAGCTTCTAAACATTAAGGCACAGGTCAGTTGCTTCCCTTTACAACCGTTCAGGGCGGGCTGTTTGACAAGGTTCGAAATCACATCGCCACAAAAACGTTATGGAAAGTTATGGACTGATATTTTCAGATAAGATTACTAACACCATGCACTAAACGATCGCAAAATCTTAGATTCCATACCTTCGTCGTTTGTCTCCTATTGACGAAAACACGTAACACAGAGAAAGAAGGAACATTTCACATTCTTACATCTGACCCCCCTCTACAACCAAAGCTGAATGTAAACTCTGCAATGATTGGTTGATTTCAAGAGAGGCAAGGTCAAAGCAAACTGAAAGTAAGGTATGACGTCGAACTTGAAAGCTGGTTACACGCCAGAAATCAAAACCTCTTGAAAACGCTTATGAGCCGGATCGGGTTCATTCATCCTGAGTGAGTTAATGATTTTGATAATTAAATACTTAAAACAACACTGTAAACAGATAACATTTTAGATTAGTGGGTTAGAGAGTATTCAACAGGCAACATGAGTTAAGAAACTCATCAACACTGAAAGCCTCGATAGCTCATTGCGTAGAGCGTCTGTCTCTCATGCCAATGATTCTGGGTTCGATTCTTGGCACAGGCACTTTTTTAATTTGTTTTATTTGTATCCATTAACGATAGTTTCATTTCGAGGGTTGCCTGCCAGAGTAGCGTATATCGCGTTTCAGTAGTTTGGAGAAAAACGAAAATCAAAGTTTGAAGCTTTAGTACATCAATAAATGAAACCTTTGTAGCGTTGAAAGAGTTTAGGCGTTTACTTTGATATCTTCGCCATTAGCAAGAGAAAGAAATGTAACAACACAATGTTTAGTTTTATCACAATAATTAATCAAAGTAGGTAGGGGTAGCGCTATAACAAAAAGGCCGGGGGCATTCAATCCACAAGGCGCTCTAAACACCCAGCCTATCACGAGTATAGTCATATGTCTCAGTTCAGTCTGACGCAACACGGGACAGAGACCGACCGAGACTCATTTACATACTGGAGTATCCTCACGTGCTCTGCTCTGGCCGTACCAGTGGTGGTGAACATCAAAGTGACCCTTTTGTTATATGCCGACATACACTGAGTGAGCAATGCGTACAGGGTTGAAAATCACGTGTTCACGTAAAGCCAGACTGTGATACGTGAGTCAGTGGGAAAACAAAAAGCGTTCAGAAGGCTACCAAAGTAGTTTTCTCTTACTTTGTTTTTACAACAAACACTTTGATTTACGAGTTTGATAACAATTGAACAGGAACATTTAGATATTCAGAGTAAAAATAAAATGTTATGAAGTAAACAAAGGGTCTTCCACTCCTACCCTACTCGGGAAAAAAATACAGTATTATGTAGGCCTACAACTGATAATCAATAAGATTTTATTGTACGCTATCGCCCTTGTGTGGATATGCGATTTAAGGGCAGGCACAAAATAATAGTTTGTAAGAAAATAAAAGGTTAGTTGGTGAATGGAGAGGTAGGGGCTAAAATAGAGGTGTGGAAGGTGCTGTATTGCTGAAAAGAGCTTTTGCCTCTTGTGATCTTTATGAGATAATGGTAATTTGCAGAGTGGGCAGACAAAAGGAATGACAGACAAAAAAACACGAGAAAAAAACCACATACACATTTCAATATGTGTGTGTGTGCGTGCACACGCATGTGTGTGTGTGTGTGTGTGTGTGTGTGTGACTGACAGACAGACAGAGACAGAAAGAGATAGACAGACAGAAAGAGATAGACAGACAGAAAGAGACAAACAGACAGACAAACAGAAAGAGATGGACAAACAGACAGAAAGATTCAGACAGACAGACAGAGATTGAGAGACAGACAACAGAGAGAGAGAGACAGAGAGAGAGCCGCCACTAGCTCACGTTACTCACAAGATGTCCCATTACAGTCTGTGGTTATATGACCCTAGTCTTTCAAATCAAACACGCGCCTATGTTATATGGTCACAAGTCACTGTCTGGTCCAAGTTGGAGGCCCTTGTGACTGAATTCCTTCCGACTGATCAAAGACATTCCTCAGTTGTCATCTGATCAGCCGGTCAGTTGTAAGACTAAAGTGTCTGCTCAGCACATGCTGAACAAGTTGAAAGCGTTATATACTACTTCAGCGAGGGTGAAATTTCAAGTTTTAGACTTTTGTTGGTAAGCTGAAGGATACATTCAGATATAATAATAATAATAGTGAATCATTTATATAGCGCATTCCTCCACCAAATGTGGAGCTCTATGCGCTTAACAACAACAAATATTTAAAAAAGAAGCAAGAAATTCAATAACAAAACCAAATAATCACTCACGCACATGCAAAATAGGCATACACATACACCCCCCACCCACACATGCACGCACGTACGCACATACACACACACACACACACACACGCACACATACCGTTAACATCACCACCACTCACCCCACCCAAAAACACAATACAAAATACAACCAGTTGAATAAAGCATCAACACACACTCTCTCTCTCTCTCTCTCTCTCTCTCGCAACAAAGCTGACGTAGACATTGCAGTCAACACACAGTGAAACTAATATGGGGGGGAGGGGGGAGGCGAGGGTGTGTGTGAGAATAGCGTCCAGAAGTAATGTGGCCTAAAGGTTGTGATGTAGCTTGAATAGGTGGGTCTTGAGAGCTGATTTGAAACATTGCAAGGACTGGATATGGCGAATTTCGCGTGGTAAGGAGTTCCATGATCTGTCTGTTTGATATCTCATGATCTGGGTTGCACGAGTTTGGTCAGTTCTTGGATGGTAGCATTAATAACTCACAATTTACAAGTCATATCGCCTAAAACATCTGATAGCATGAAAATATACCCCTTTTAGAGTGTTTCTATGAAAAAAAAATGAAAAACTCATTTTTGTCGATATATCATGATCTGGCAGGTAACCCTCGATTTGTACTTTAACCCCCTCATGTTTACAACTCTCAATCTCAAAGTCATTATTCGAGGGATAATTGCCTAAATGTCTCCTTATCATCCTTCTTTATTCCTCTTATGACAACGCATTTAGACAATTACCCCTCATTTTACTGCCAATCTTGAACTTTAGACCCCCCCCCCCCCTCATGTTTATGACCCTCAATCTCAAAGTCATTATTTTGGGGCAAACTTGAACTTTAAACCCCCCCCCCCCTCATGTTTATGACCCTCAATCTCAAAGTCATTATTTTGGGGCAAACTTGAACTTTAGACACCCCCCCTCATGTTTATGACCCTCAATCTCAAAGTCATTATTTTGGGGCAAACTTGAACTTTAGACACCCCCCCTCATGTTTATGACCCTCAATCTCAAAGTCATTATTTTGGGGCAAACTTGTACTTTAGACCCCCCCCCTCATGTTTATGACCCTCAATCTTAAAGTCATTATTTTGGGGCAAACTTGAACTTTAGACACCCCCCCCCCCCTCATGTTTATGACCCTCAATCTCAAAGTCATTATTTTTTGGCAAACTTGTACTTTAAACCCCCCCTCATGTTTATGACCCTCAATCTCAAAGTCATTATTTTGGGGCAAACTTGAACTTTAAACCCCCCCCCCCCCTCATGTTTATGACCCTCAATCTCAAAGTCATTATTTTGGGGCAAACTTGAACTTTAGACACCCCCCCCCCTCTCATGTTTGCGACCCTCAATCTCAAAGTCATTGTTGGTTGTAAATCGTGTACTTTAAACACCCCCTCCACTGGCGTAGGAATGGGGGGGGGGAGCTGCCCCCCCCCCCCCGGCTTCGAGGAGGGGAGGCAGACGTATCTCTCTGCCCCCCAAAAAATTTATAACGGCAAAAAACAAAAAAAGAAAGGACTCAAGGAAACGAAAGAGTTAATAGTCTCAGCCCATTCACTACACATTGCTGCCATGGACTTGGTACTGCATCAAAGATGGATTTGAGGGGGGTTACAGGGGTTCCACCCCCTCAGACAAAAAATGGAAAGAAAAAGAGGAAGACAAATTGTAGTTCCATGCTACAGTTATTCTCTCACGAGAAGCCTTGATTGCATCTTTTACATTCAAATTATCATCAGCTTCTGGGAGGCAATCCCCCCAGACCCATCACCCCACCCCAACTGACCACTTGGAGCTACCCCCTCCCCTCTTCCATGACTGGCTGATCCGCCCCAAACATGGTTGTATTTTTATGCTTTTTTGATGTCTCCTTTCAATTCACATCATGTTTTATTTCATTCATAGATTTTTTTATGTCATAGATTATGATTATGTTTAAGAATAACAATATTAAAGTATTTTTGTAGGATTTACTAAGTCATGTAATTTAACCTATCCATCCATTCGTCTTGTCCGTGCGCTTGTGCCCCCCATGATCTGCCTCACCTTACTGTTGGCCCTCACTACAGAGTACTACACCATTAGAACTGACCATGAGTCCACAGGCTCCATGATCTACCTCACCTTACTGTTGGCCCTCACTACAGAGTACTACACCATTAGAACTGACCCTGAGTCCACAGGCTCCATGATCTACCTCACCTTACTGTTGGCCCTCACTACAGACCACTACACCATTAAAACTGACCCTGTGTCCACAGGCTCCATGATCTACCTCACCTTACTGTTGGCCCTCACTACAGACTACTACACCATTAGAACTGACCCTGTGTCCACATGCTCCATGATCTACCTCACCTTACTGTTGGCCCTCACTACAGACCACTACACCATTAGAACTGACCCTGTGTCCACAGGCTCCATGATCTACCTCACCTTACTGGTGGCCCTCACTACAGACTACTACACCATTAGAACTGACCCTGTGTCCACAGGCTCCATGATCTACCTCACCTTACTGGTGGCCCTCACTACAGACTACTACACCATTAGAACTGACCCTGTGTCCACAGGCTCCATGATCTACCTCACCTTACTGTTGGCCCTCACTACAGACTACACCATTAGAACTGACCCTGTGTCCACAGGCTCCACGATCTACCTCACCTTACTGGTGGCCCTCACTACAGACTACTACACCATTAGAACTGACCCTGTGTCCACAGGCTCCATGATCTACCTCACCTTACTGTTGGCCCTCACTACAGACTACTACACCATTAGAACTGACCCTGTGTCCACAGGCTCCCTGATCTACCTCACCTTACTGGTGGCCCTCACTACAGAGTACACAATTAGAACTGACCCTGTGTCCACAGGCTCCATGATCTACCTCACCTTACTGGTGGCCCTCACTACAGACTACACCATTAAAACTGACCCTGAGTCCACAGGCACCATGATCTACCTCACCTTACTATTGGCCCTAACTACAGACTACACCATTAGAACTGACCCTGTGTCCACAGGCACCATGATCTACCTCACCTTACTGGTGGCCCTCACTACAGACTACACCATTAGAACTGACCCTGTGTCCACAGGCACCATGATCTACCTCACCTTACTGGTGGCCCTCACTACAGACTACTACACCATTAGAACTGACCCTGTGTCCACAGGCTCCCTGATCTGCCTCACCTTACTGTTGGCCCTCACTACAGACTACACCATTAGAACTGACCCTGTGTCCACAGGCTCCATGATCTACCTCACCTTACTGGTGGCCCTCACTACAGACTACTACACCATTAGAACTGACCCTGTGTCCACAGGCTCCATGATCTACCTCACCTTACTGGTGGCCCTCACTACAGACTACACCATTAGAACTGACCCTGTGTCCACAGGCTCCATGATCTACCTCACCTTACTGTTGGCCCTCACTACAGACTACTACACCATTAGAACTGACCCTGTGTCCACAGGCTCCATGATCTACCTCACCTTACTGGTGGCCCTCACTACAGACTACTACACCATTAGAACTGACCCTGTGTCCACAGGCTCCCTGATCTACCTCACCTTACTGGTGGCCCTCACTACAGACTACTACAGCATTAGAACTGACCCTGTGTCCACAGGCATCATAATCTACCTCACCTTACTGGTGGCCCTCACTACAGACTACACACCATTAGAACTGACCCTGTGTCCACAGGCTCCATGATCTACCTCACCTTACTGGTGGCCCTCACTACAGACTACTACACCATTAGAACTGACCCTGTGTCCACAGGCTCCACGATCTACCTCACCTTACTGGTGGCCCTCACTACAGACTACTACACCATTAGAACTGACCCTGTGTCCACAGGCTCCATGATCTACCTCACCTTACTGGTGGCCCTCACTACAGACTACTACACCATTAGAACTGACCCTGTGTCCACAGGCTCCATGATCTACTTCACCTTACTGGTGGCCCTCACTACAGACTACACCATTAGAACTGACCCTGTGTCCACAGGCTCCATGATCTACCTCACCTTACTGGTGGCCCTCACTACAGACTACACCATTAGAACTGACCCTGTGTCCACAGGCTCCACGATCTACCTCACCTTACTGGTGGCCCTCACTACAGACTACACCATTAGAACTGACCCTGTGTCCACAGGCTCCATGATCTACCTCACCTTACTGGTGGCCCTCACTACAGACTACTACACCATTAGAACTGACCCTGTGTCCACAGGCTCCATGATCTACCTCACCTTACTGGTGGCCCTCACTACAGACTACTACACCATTAGAACTGACCCTGTGTCCACAGGCTCCATGATCTACCTCACCTTACTGGTGGCCCTCACTACAGAGTACACAATTAGAACTGACCCTGTGTCCACAGGCTCCATGATCTACCTCACCTTACTGGTGGCCCTCACTACAGACTACACCATTAAAACTGACCCTGAGTCCACAGGCACCATGATCTACCTCACCTTACTATTGGCCCTAACTACAGACTACACCATTAGAACTGACCCTGTGTCCACAGGCACCATGATCTACCTCACCTTACTGGTGGCCCTCACTACAGACTACACCATTAGAACTGACCCTGTGTCCACAGGCTCCATGATCTACCTCACCTTACTGGTGGCCCTCACTACAGACTACTACACCATTAGAACTGACCCTGTGTCCACAGGCTCCATGATCTACCTCACCTTACTGTTGGCCCTCACTACAGACTACACCATTAGAACTGACCCTGTGTCCACAGGCTCCATGATCTACCTCACCTTACTGGTGGCCCTCACTACAGACTACTACACCATTAGAACTGACCCTGTGTCCACAGGCTCCATGATCTACCTCACCTTACTGGTGGCCCTCACTACAGACTACACCATTAGAACTGACCCTGTGTCCACAGGCTCCATGATCTACCTCACCTTACTGTTGGCCCTCACTACAGACTACTACACCATTAGAACTGACCCTGTGTCCACAGGCTCCATGATCTACCTCACCTTACTGTTGGCCCTCACTACAGACTACTACACCATTAGAACTGACCCTGTGTCCACAGGCTCCATGATCTACCTCACCTACTGGTGGCCCTCACTACAGACTACTACTGCATTAGAACTGACCCTGTGTCCACAGGCAATCTACCTCACCTTACTGGCACTCACTACAGATACACAGAACTGACCCTGTCCACAGCTCTGATCTACACCTTATGGCCAACACTACAGCTCATTAGAACTGACCCTTGTCCACAATCCATGATCTACCTCACCTTACTTGGCCCTCACTACAGATACAACACATTAGAACTGACCCTGTGTCCACATCCATGATCTACCTCACCTTACTTGGCCCTCACTACAGATACACACATTAGAACTGACCCTGTGTCCACAGGCTCGATCTACCTCACCTTACTGGTGGCCCTCACTACAGACTACTACAGCATTAGAACTGACCCTGTGTCCACAGCTCCATGATCTACCTCACCTTACTGTTGGCCCTCACTACAGCTACACCATTAGAACTGACCCTGTGTCCACAGCTCCATGATCTACTTCACCTTACTGGTGGCCCTCACTCTACACACATTAGAACTGACCCTGTGTCCACAGCTCCATGATCTTCACCTTACTTTGGCCCTCACTACAGACTACAGCTCATTAGAACTGACCCTGTGTCCACAGGCTCCACGATCTACCTCACCTTACTGGTGGCCCTCACTACAGACTACACCATTGAACTGACCCTGAGTCCACAGGCTCCATGATCTACCTCACCTTACTTGGCCCTCACTACAACTACACCATTAGAACTGACCCGTCCACTGCTCCATGATCTACCTCACCTTACTGTTGGCCCTCACTACAGACTACACCATTAGAACTGACCCAGTCCACAGGCTCCATGATCTACCTCACCTTACTGTTGGCCTTCACTACAGACTACTACACCAGTGACGTCTTCTGCACACAACGATCACAGCTCTTAAGTCCTGGTAGCGC
The DNA here is from genome assembly GCA_017654935.2 of Phymorhynchus buccinoides. Taxonomy (NCBI): domain Eukaryota; kingdom Metazoa; phylum Mollusca; class Gastropoda; order Neogastropoda; family Raphitomidae; genus Phymorhynchus; species Phymorhynchus buccinoides. Next base: position 472,528 of record CM065707.1, on the reverse strand, counting down.
CTAGCAATGTCTTCTGCACACAACAACACACAGCTCTTAGCTCTTTACAATCAACACACAGCTCTTAGCTCTTTACAATGCTCTTAATCACACACAGCTCTTAGCTCTTTACAATCAACAGTGACGTCTTCTGCACACAGCTCTTAGCTCTTTACAATCAACACACAGCTCTTAGCTCTTTACAATCAACAGTGATGTCTTCTGCACACAGCAACACACAGCTCTTAGCGCTCTTTACAATGATGTCTTCTGCACACAACAACACACAGCTCTTAGCGCTTTACAATCAGCAGTGACAGCTCTTAGCTCTTTACAATCAACACACAGCTCTTAGCTCTTTACAAACAGTGACATCTTCTGCACACAACAACACACAGCTCTTAGCGCTTTACAATCAACAGTGACGTCTTCTGCACATGACAACACACAGCTCTTAGCTCTTTGCAATCAACACACAGCTCTTAGCGCTTTACAATCAACAGTGACGTCTTCTGCACACAACACACAGCTCTTAACTCTCATGTCTTCTGCACACAACAACACACAGCTCTTAGCGCTCAACAATGATGTCTTCTGCACACAACAACACACAGCTCTTTGTGCTTTACAATTACCAGTGACGTCTTGTGTAGACAAGAACACACAGCTCTTGGTGCTTTACAACCAGAAAACACAACAGGCTGCTCTGCCTAGGCAAGGTTTTAAGCAACTGCACACTACTTTGGTAGCGGTTGTTCCACACACACTGTGTGCACAGTTAGCCCAGTTAGCAGGCGTGTCCAGGCTAGGTCATGTCCTGCAGTTAGCCCAGTTAGCAGGCGTGCCCAGGCTAGGTCATGTCCTGCAGTTAGCCCAGTTAGCAGGCGTGTCCAGGCTAGGTCATGTCCTGCACAGTTAGCCCAGTTAGCAGGCGTGTCCAGGCTAGGTCATGTCCTGCACAGTTAGCAGGCGTGTCCAGGCTAGGTCATGTCCTGCACAGTTAGCCCAGTTAGCAGGCATGCCCAGGCTAGGTCATGTCCTGCACAGTTAGCCCAGTTAGCAGGCGTGTCCAGGCTAGGTCATGTCCTGCACAGTTAGCCCAGTTAGCAGGCGTGCCTAGGCTGTCATATCCTGCAGTTTTTCCTCCATGGCTCTCTGTGATGCAGCCTTAGGGTTTGGCTGGCCTCTTGGCTTACATCTCACTCTGGCTGAGATAGTGAAGGTATATGCATCGAGTGAACACCAGTATGCAATCACATTCAAGGTCTCTTCTTCACTGGGGGGTAGAGTGAACACCATTCTGGTCAACTTGTCTTCCAAACAAATTATACACACAAGCGCAGGAGTAACAAAATGTAATTGAAAAACACTCAGATGCACACATATGAGTGTGCACACACACACGCACTCATGCATGCATGTACACGCTTACACACACACACACTAACCAGGTGGCCTGAGAGGGGGGTATTTCTTACACAAGTCGTTGGTGGATAGACTCGTTCCCAGCAAGTACCGACACTGAAACAGCAATATTTTCTAAGATTGTATTTGTTGTTACAGGCAAACTTGGAACAGTCTGGAGCAAGAGGACTTAAATGAGGATTACAACACATTCATTTTTGCTAAGGTTCTTGGAGCAATAGTATTACCAATATTCTACAAATGACAACGATAGCAATACAAATATATACGATTGTAGTGTTACTGTTCTTGGAGCAATAGTATTACCAATATTCTACAAACCACAACGATAGCAATACAAATATATACGATTGTAGTGTTACTGTTCTTGGAGCAATAGTATTACCAATATTCTACAAACCACAACGATAGCAATACAAATATATACGATTGTAGTGTTACTGTTCTTGGAGCAATAGTATTACCAATATTCTACAAACCACAACGATAGCAATACAAATATATACGATTGTAGTGTTACTGTTTTTGGAGCAATAGTATTACCAATATTCTACAAACCACAACGATAGCAATACAAATATATACGATTGTAGTGTTACTGTTCTTGGAGCAATAGTATTACCAATATTCTACAAACCACAACGATAGCAATACAAATATATACGATTGTAGTGTTACTGTTCTTGGAGCAATAGTATTACCAATATTCTACAAACCACAACGATAGCAATACAAATATATACGATTGTAGTGTTACTGTTCTTGGAGCAATAGTATTACCAATATTCTACAAACCACAACGATAGCAATACAAATATATACGATTGTAGTGTTACTGTTCTTGGAGCAATAGTATTACCAATATTCTACAAACCACAACGATAGCAATACAAATATATACGATTGTAGTGTTACTGTTCTTGGAGCAATAGTATTACCAATATTCTACAAACCACAACGATAGCAATACAAATATATACGATTGTAGTGTTACTGTTCTTGGAGCAATAGTATTACCAATATTCTACAAACCACAACGATAGCAATACAAATATATACGATTGTAGTGTTACTGTTCTTGGAGCAATAGTATTACCAATATTCTACAAACCACAACGATAGCAATACAAATATATATACACGATTGTAGTGTTACTGTTCTTGGAGCAATAGTATTACCAATATTCTACAAACCACAACGATAGCAATACAAATAAATACGATTGTAGTGTTACTGTTCTTGGAGCAATAGTATTACCAATATTCTACAAACCACAACGATAGCAATACAAATATATACGATTGTAGTGTTACTGTTTTTGGAGCAATAGTATTACCAATATTCTACAAACCACAACGATAGCAATACAAATATATACGATTGTAGTGTTACTGTTCTTGGAGCAATAGTATTACCAATATTCTACAAACCACAACGATAGCAATACAAATAAATACGATTGTAGTGTTACTGTTCTTGGAGCAATAGTATTACCAATATTCTACAAACCACAACGATAGCAATACAAATAAATACGATTGTAGTGTTACTGTTCTTGGAGCAATAGTATTACCAATATTCTACAAACCACAACGATAGCAATACAAATATATACGATTGTAGTGTTACTGTTCTTGGAGCAATAGTATTACCAATATTCTACAAATGACAACGATAGCAATACAAATATATACGATTGTAGTGTTACTGTTCTTGGAGCAATAGTATTACCAATATTCTACAAACCACAACGATAGCAATACAAATATATACGATTGTAGTGTTACTGTTTTTGGAGCAATAGTATTACCAATATTCTACAAACCACAACGATAGCAATACAAATATATACGATTGTAGTGTTACTGTTCTTGGAGCAATAGTATTACCAATATTCTACAAACCACAACGATAGCAATACAAATATATACGATTGTAGTGTTACTGTTCTTGGAGCAATAGTATTACCAATATTCTACAAACCACAACGATAGCAATACAAATAAATACGATTGTAGTGTTACTGTTCTTGGAGCAATAGTATTACCAATATTCTACAAACCACAACGATAGCAATACAAATATATACGATTGTAGTGTTACTGTTCTTGGAGCAATAGTATTACCAATATTCTACAAACCACAACGATAGCAATACAAATATATACGATTGTAGTGTTACTGTTCTTGGAGCAATAGTATTACCAATATTCTACAAACCACAACGATAGCAATACAAATATATACGATTGTAGTGTTACTGTTCTTGGAGCAATAGTATTACCAATATTCTACAAACCACAACGATAGCAATACAAATATATACGATTGTAGTGTTACTGTTCTTGGAGCAATAGTATTACCAATATTCTACAAACCACAACGATAGCAATACAAATATATACGATTGTAGTGTTACTGTTCTTGGAGCAATAGTATTACCAATATTCTACAAACCACAACGATAGCAATACAAATATATACGATTGTAGTGTTACTGTTCTTGGAGCAATAGTATTACCAATATTCTACAAACCACAACGATAGCAATACAAATATATACGATTGTAGTGTTACTGTTCTTGGAGCAATAGTATTACCAATATTCTACAAACCACAACGATAGCAATACAAATATATACGATTGTAGTGTTACTGTTCTTGGAGCAATAGTATTACCAATATTCTACAAACCACAACGATAGCAATACAAATATATATACACGATTGTAGTGTTACTGTTCTTGGAGCAATAGTATTACCAATATTCTACAAACCACAACGATAGCAATACAAATAAATACGATTGTAGTGTTACTGTTCTTGGAGCAATAGTATTACCAATATTCTACAAACCACAACGATAGCAATACAAATAAATACGATTGTAGTGTTACTGTTCTTGGAGCAATAGTATTACCAATATTCTACAAACCACAACGATAGCAATACAAATATATACGATTGTAGTGTTACTGTTCTTGGAGCAATAGTATTACCAATATTCTACAAACCACAACGATAGCAATACAAATATATACGATTGTAGTGTTACTGTTCTTGGAGCAATAGTATTACCAATATTCTACAAACCACAACGATAGCAATACAAATAAATACGATTGTAGTGTTACTGTTCTTGGAGCAATAGTATTACCAATATTCTACAAACCACAACGATAGCAATACAAATATATACGATTGTAGTGTTACTGTTCTTGGAGCAATAGTATTACCAATATTCTACAAACCACAACGATAGCAATACAAATAAATACGATTGTAGTGTTACTGTTCTTGGAGCAATAGTATTACCAATATTCTACAAACCACAACGATAGCAATACAAATAAATACGATTGTAGTGTTACTGTTCTTGGAGCAATAGTATTACCAATATTCTACAAACCACAACGATAGCAATACAAATATATACGATTGTAGTGTTACTGTTCTTGGAGCAATAGTATTACCAATATTCTACAAACCACAACGATAGCAATACAAATATATACGATTGTAGTGTTACTGTTCTTGGAGCAATAGTATTACCAATATTCTACAAACCACAACGATAGCAATACAAATATATACGATTGTAGTGTTACTGTTCTTGGAGCAATAGTATTACCAATATTCTACAAACCACAACGATAGCAATACAAATATATACGATTGTAGTGTTACTGTTCTTGGAGCAATAGTATTACCAATATTCTACAAACCACAACGATAGCAATACAAATATATACGATTGTAGTGTTACTGTTCTTGGAGCAATAGTATTACCAATATTCTACAAACCACAACGATAGCAATACAAATATATACGATTGTAGTGTTACTGTTCTTGGAGCAATAGTATTACCAATATTCTACAAACCACAACGATAGCAATACAAATATATACGATTGTAGTGTTACTGTTCTTGGAGCAATAGTATTACCAATATTCTACAAACCACAACGATAGCAATACAAATATATACGATTGTAGTGTTACTGTTCTTGGAGCAATAGTATTACCAATATTCTACAAACCACAACGATAGCAATACAAATATATACGATTGTAGTGTTACTGTTCTTGGAGCAATAGTATTACCAATATTCTACAAACCACAACGATAGCAATACAAATATATACGATTGTAGTGTTACTGTTTTTGGAGCAATAGTATTACCAATATTCTACAAACCACAACGATAGCAATACAAATATATACGATTGTAGTGTTACTGTTCTTGGAGCAATAGTATTACCAATATTCTACAAACCACAACGATAGCAATACAAATATATACGATTGTAGTGTTACTGTTCTTGGAGCAATAGTATTACCAATATTCTACAAACCACAACGATAGCAATACAAATATATACGATTGTAGTGTTACTGTTCTTGGAGCAATAGTATTACCAATATTCTACAAACCACAACGATAGCAATACAAATATATACGATTGTAGTGTTACTGTTCTTGGAGCAATAGTATTACCAATATTCTACAAACCACAACGATAGCAATACAAATATATACGATTGTAGTGTTACTGTTCTTGGAGCAATAGTATTACCAATATTCTACAAACCACAACGATAGCAATACAAATATATACGATTGTAGTGTTACTGTTCTTGGAGCAATAGTATTACCAATATTCTACAAACCACAACGATAGCAATACAAATATATACGATTGTAGTGTTACTGTTCTTGGAGCAATAGTATTACCAATATTCTACAAACCACAACGATAGCAATACAAATAAATACGATTGTAGTGTTACTGTTCTTGGAGCAATAGTATTACCAATATTCTACAAACCACAACGATAGCAATACAAATATATACGATTGTAGTGTTACTGTTCTTGGAGCAATAGTATTACCAATATTCTACAAACCACAACGATAGCAATACAAATATATACGATTGTAGTGTTACTGTTCTTGGAGCAATAGTATTACCAATATTCTACAAACCACAACGATAGCAATACAAATATATACGATTGTAGTGTTACTGTTCTTGGAGCAATAGTATTACCAATATTCTACAAACCACAACGATAGCAATACAAATATATACGATTGTAGTGTTACTGTTCTTGGAGCAATAGTATTACCAATATTCTACAAACCACAACGATAGCTGTTTTTGGAATACAAATATATACGATTGTAGTGTTACTGTTCTTGGAGCAATAGTATTACCAATATTCTACAAACCACAACGATAGCAATACAAATATATACGATTGTAGTGTTACTGTTCTTGGAGCAATAGTATTACCAATATTCTACAAACCACAACGATAGCAATACAAATATATACGATTGTAGTGTTACTGTTCTTGGAGCAATAGTATTACCAATATTCTACAAACCACAACGATAGCAATACAAATATATACGATTGTAGTGTTACTGTTCTTGGAGCAATAGTATTACCAATATTCTACAAACCACAACGATAGCAATACAAATATATACGATTGTAGTGTTACTGTTCTTGGAGCAATAGTATTACCAATATTCTACAAACCACAACGATAGCAATACAAATATATACGATTGTAGTGTTACTGTTCTTGGAGCAATAGTATTACCAATATTCTACAAATGACAACGATAGCAATACAAATATATACGATTGTAGTGTTACTGTTCTTGGAGCAATAGTATTACCAATATTCTACAAACCACAACGATAGCAATACAAATATATACGATTGTAGTGTTACTCTTTTCTTAGTTCAGATTGTTCATTCCTTTTGACTTCATGAGATAAGGAGTTGTCACAGAAGACCCTTTTAATTCAATGGCATTGCAGTTAATGAGTTGTCACAGAAGACCCTTTTAACTCAATGGCATTGCAGTTAATGAGTTGTCACAGAACCTTTTAATTCAATGGCATTGCAGTTAATGAGTTGTCACATAAGACCCTTTTAACTCAATGGCATTGCAGTTAATGAGTTGTCACAGAAGACCCTTTTAACTCAATGGCATTGCAGTTAATGAGTTGTCACAGAAGACCCTTTTAAATCAATGGCATTGCAGTTAATGAGTTGTCACAGAAGATCCTTTTAACTCAATGGCATTGCAGTTAATGAGTTGTCACAGAAGACCTTTTAACTCAATGGCATTGCAGTTAATGAGTTGTCACAGACCCTTTTAACTCAATGGCATTGCAGTTAATGAGTTGTCACATAAGAACCTTTTAACTCAATGGCATTGCGGTTAATGAGTTGTCACATAAGAACCTTTTAACTCAATGGCATTGCAGTTAATGAGTTGTCACATAAGAACCTTTTAACTCAATGGCATTGCAGTTAATGAGTTGTCACAGAAGACCCTTTTAACTCAATGGCATTGCAGTTAATGAGTTGTCACAGACCCTTTTAACTCAATGGCATTGCAGTTAATGAGTTGTCACAGAAGACCCTTTTAACTCAATGGCATTGCGGTTAATGAGTTGTCACAGAAGACCCTTTTAACTCAATGGCATTGCAGTTAATGAGTTGTCACAGAAGACCCTTTTAACTCAATGGCATTGCAGTTAAGGAGTTGTCACAGAAGACCCTTTTAACTCAATGGCATTGCAGTTAATGAGTTGTCACAGAAGACCCTTTTAACTCAATGGCATTGCGGTTAATGAGTTGTCACAGAACCTTTTAACTCAATGGCATTGCAGTTAATGAGTTGTCACAGAAGACCCTTTTAACTCAATGGCATTGCGGTTAATGAGTTGTCACAGAAGACCCTTTTAACTCAATGGCATTGCGGTTAATGAGTTGTCACAGAAGACCCTTTTAACTCAATGGCATTGCGGTTAATGAGTTGTCACAGAACCTTTTAACTCAATGGCATTGCAGTTAATGAGTTGTCACATAAGACCCTTTTAACTCAATGGCATTGCAGTTAATGAGTTGTCACATAAGAACCTTTTAACTCAATGGCATTGCAGTTAATGAGTTGTCACAGAAGACCCTTTTAACTCAATGGCATTGCAGTTAATGAGTTGTCACAGAACCTTTTAACTCAATGGCATTGCAGTTAATGAGTTGTCACAGAACCTTTTAACTCAATGGCATTGCAGTTAATGAGTTGTCACAGACCCTTTTAACTCAATGGCATTGCAGTTAATGAGTTGTCACAGACCCTTTTAACTCAATGGCATTGCAGTTAATGAGTTGTCACAGAACCTTTTAACTCAATGGCATTGCAGTTAATGAGTTGTCACAGAACCTTTTAACTCAATGGCATTGCAGTTAATGAGTTGTCACAGACCCTTTTAACTCAATGGCATTGCGGTTAATGAGTTGTCACAGAACCTTTTAACTCGATGGCATTGCAGTTAATGAGTTGTCACAGAACCTTTTAACTCGATGGCATTGCAGTTAATGAGTTGTCACAGAACCTTTTAATTCAATGGCATTGCGGTTAATGAGTTGTCACAGAACCTTTTAACTCGATGGCATTGCAGTTAATGAGTTGTCACAGACCCTTTTAACCCGATGGCATTGCAGTTAATGAGTTGTCACAGAACCTTTTAACTCAATGGCATTGCAGTTAATGAGTTGTCACAGACCCTTTTAACTCGATGGCATTGCAGCCATTACACAAGGCAGCAAGCACAGGAGTCACATGATCTGGGATGAATATTAAGAGTTGTCACAGACCCTTTTAACTCAATGGCATTGCAGCCATTACACAAGGCAGCAAGCACAGGAGTCACATGATCTGGGATTGAATATTAAGAGTTGTCACAGACCCTTTTAACTCGATGGCATTGCAGCCATTACACAAGGCAGCAAGCACAGGAGTCACATGATCTGGGATGAATATTAAGAGTTGTCACAGAACCTTTCAACTCGATGGCACTGCAGCCATTACACAAGGCAGCAAGCACAGGAGTCACATGATCTGGGAGGAATATTAAGAGTTGTCACAGAACCTTTTAACTCGATGGCACTGCAGCCATTACACAAGGCAGCAAGCACAGGAGTCACATGATCTGGGAGGAATATTAAGAGTTGTCACAGACCCTTTTAACTCAATGGCATTGCGGTTAATGAGTTGTCACAGAACCTTTTAACTCGATGGCATTGCAGCCATTACACAAGGCAGCAAGCACAGGAGTCACAAGATCTGGGATGAATATTAAGAGTTGTCACAGACCCTTTTAACTCAATGGCATTGCGGTTAATGAGTTGTCACAGAACCTTTTAACTCGATGGCATTGCAGCCATTACACAAGGCAGCAAGCACAGGAGTCACATGATCTGGGATGAATATTAAGAGTTGTCACAGAACCTTTTAACTCGATGGCACTGCAGCCATTACACAAGGCAGCAAGCACAGGAATCACATGATCTGGGAGGAATATTAAGAGTTGTCACAGACCCTTTTAACTCAATGGCATTGCGGTTAATGAGTTGTCACAGAACCTTTTAACTCGATGGCATTGCAGTTAATGAGTTGTCACAGACCCTTTTAACTCGATGGCATTGCAGCCATTACACAAGGCAGCAAGCACAGGAGTCACAAGATCTGGGATGAATATTAAGAGTTGTCACAGACCCTTTTAACTCAATGGCATTGCAGCCATGCAAGCACAGGAATCACATGATCTGGGAGGAATATTAAGAGTTGTCACAGTTAAAAGGGTCTGTGACAACTCTTAATATTCATCCCAGATCATGTGACTCCTGTGCTTGCTGCCTTGTGTAATGGCTGCAATGCCATCGAGTTAAAAGGTTCTGTGACAACTCATTAACTGCAATGCCATCGAGTTAAAAGGTTCTGTGACAACTCATTAACCGCAATGCCATTGAGTTAAAAGGGTCTGTGACAACTCTTAATATTCCTCCCAGATCATGTGATTCCTGTGCTTGCTGCCTTGTGTAATGGCTGCAGTGCCATCGAGTTAAAAGGTTCTGTGACAACTCTTAATATTCCTCCCAGATCATGTGACTCCTGTGCTTGCTGCCTTGTGTAATGGCTGCAATGCCATCGAGTTAAAAGGTTCTGTGACAACTCATTAACCGCAATGCCATTGAGTTAAAAGGGTCTGTGACAACTCTTAATATTCATCCCAGATCTTGTGACTCCTGTGCTTGCTGCCTTGTGTAATGGCTGCAATGCCATCGAGTTAAAAGGTTCTGTGACAACTCATTAACCGCAATGCCATTGAGTTAAAAGGGTCTGTGACAACTCTTAATATTCCTCCCAGATCATGTGACTCCTGTGCTTGCTGCCTTGTGTAATGGCTGCAGTGCCATCGAGTTAAAAGGTTCTGTGACAACTCTTAATATTCCTCCCAGATCATGTGATTCCTGTGCTTGCTGCCTTGTGTAATGGCTGCAGTGCCATCGAGTTGAAAGGTTCTGTGACAACTCTTAATATTCATCCCAGATCATGTGACTCCTGTGCTTGCTGCCTTGTGTAATGGCTGCAATGCCATCGAGTTAAAAGGTTCTGTGACAACTCTTAATATTCATCCCAGATCATGTGACTCCTGTGCTTGCTGCCTTGTGTAATGGCTGCAGTGCCATTGAGTTAAAAGGGTCTGTGACAACTCTTAATATTCCTCCCAGATCATGTGACTCCTGTGCTTGCTGCCTTGTGTAATGGCTGCAATGCCATCGAGTTAAAAGGGTCTGTGACAACTCATTAACTGCAATGCCATCGAGTTAAAAGGTTCTGTGACAACTCATTAACTGCAATGCCATCGGGTTAAAAGGGTCTGTGACAACTCATTAACTGCAATGCCATCGAGTTAAAAGGTTCTGTGACAACTCATTAACTGCAATGCCATTGAGTTAAAAGGTTCTGTGACAACTCATTAACTGCAATGCCATCGAGTTAAAAGGTTCTGTGACAACTCATTAACTGCAATGCCATCGAGTTAAAAGGTTCTGTGACAACTCATTAACTGCAATGCCATCGAGTTAAAAGGTTCTGTGACAACTCATTAACTGCAATGCCATTGAGTTAAAAGGTTCTGTGACAACTCATTAACTGCAATGCCATTGAGTTAAAAGGTTCTGTGACAACTCATTAACTGCAATGCCATTGAGTTAAAAGGGTCTGTGACAACTCATTAACTGCAATGCCATTGAGTTAAAAGGGTCTGTGACAACTCATTAACTGCAATGCCATTGAGTTAAAAGGTTCTGTGACAACTCATTAACTGCAATGCCATTGAGTTAAAAGGGTCTGTGACAACTCATTAACTGCAATGCCATTGAGTTAAAAGGTCTTCTGTGACAACTCATTAACTGCAATGCCATTGAGTTAAAAGGGTCTTCTGTGACAACTCATTAACTGCAATGCCATTGAGTTAAAAGGGTCTTCTGTGACAACTCATTAACTGCAATGCCATTGAGTTAAAAGGGTCTTCTGTGACAACTCATTAACTGCAATGCCATTGAGTTAAAAGGGTCTTCTGTGACAACTCATTAACCGCAATGCCATTGAGTTAAAAGGGTCTTCTGTGACAACTCATTAACCGCAATGCCATTGAGTTAAAAGGGTCTTCTGTGACAACTCATTAACTGCAATGCCATTGAGTTAAAAGGGTCTTCTGTGACAACTCATTAACTGCAATGCCATTGAGTTAAAAGGGTCTTCTGTGACAACTCATTAACCGCAATGCCATTGAGTTAAAAGGGTCTTCTGTGACAACTCATTAACTGCAATGCCATTGAGTTAAAAGGGTCTTCTGTGACAACTCCTTAACTGCAATGCCATTGAGTTAAAAGGGTCTTCTGTGACAACTCATTAACTGCAATGCCATTGAGTTAAAAGGGTCTTCTGTGACAACTCATTAACCGCAATGCCATTGAGTTAAAAGGGTCTGTGACAACTCATTAACTGCAATGCCATTGAGTTAAAAGGTTCTGTGACAACTCATTAACTGCAATGCCATTGAGTTAAAAGGGTCTGTGACAACTCATTAACTGCAATGCCATTGAGTTAAAAGGTTCTTATGTGACAACTCATTAACTGCAATGCCATTGAGTTAAAAGGTTCTGTGACAACTCATTAACTGCAATGCCATTGAGTTAAAAGGGTCTGTGACAACTCATTAACTGCAATGCCATCGAGTTAAAAGGTTCTGTGACAACTCATTAACTGCAATGCCATTGAGTTAAAAGGGTCTGTGACAACTCATTAACTGCAATGCCATTGAGTTAAAAGGATCTTCTGTGACAACTCCTTAACTGCAATGCCATTGAGTTAAAAGGTTCTTCTGTGACAACTCCTTAACTGCAATGCCATTGAGTTAAAAGGGTCTTCTGTGACAACTCATTAACTGCAATGCCATTGAGTTGAAAGGGTCTTCTGTGACAACTCATTAACTGCAATGCCATTGAATTAAAAGGGTCTTATGTGACAACTCATTAACTGCAATGCCATTGAATTAAAAGGGTCTTCTGTGACAACTCATTAACTGCAATGCCATTGAATTAAAAGGGTCTTCTGTGACAACTCCTTATCTCATGAAGTCAAAAGGAATGAACAATCTGAACTAAGAAAAGAGTAACACTACAATCGTATATATTTGTATTGCTATCGTTGTGGTTTGTAGAATATTGGTAATACTATTGCTCCAAGAACAGTAACACTACAATCGTATATATTTGTATTGCTATCGTTGTGGTTTGTAGAATATTGGTAATACTATTGCTCCAAGAACAGTAACACTACAATCGTATATATTTGTATTGCTATCGTTGTGGTTTGTAGAATATTGGTAATACTATTGCTCCAAGAACAGTAACACTACAATCGTATATATTTGTATTGCTATCGTTGTGGTTTGTAGAATATTGGTAATACTATTGCTCCAAGAACAGTAACACTACAATCGTATTTATTTGTATTGCTATCGTTGTGGTTTGTAGAATATTGGTAATACTATTGCTCCAAGAACAGTAACACTACAATCGTATATATTTGTATTGCTATCGTTGTGGTTTGTAGAATATTGGTAATACTATTGCTCCAAGAACAGTAACACTACAATCGTATATATTTGTATTGCTATCGTTGTGGTTTGTAGAATATTGGTAATACTATTGCTCCAAGAACAGTAACACTACAATCGTATATATTTGTATTGCTATCGTTGTGGTTTGTAGAATATTGGTAATACTATTGCTCCAAGAACAGTAACACTACAATCGTATATATTTGTATTGCTATCGTTGTGGTTTGTAGAATATTGGTAATACTATTGCTCCAAGAACAGTAACACTACAATCGTATATATTTGTATTGCTATCGTTGTGGTTTGTAGAATATTGGTAATACTATTGCTCCAAGAACAGTAACACTACAATCGTATATATTTGTATTGCTATCGTTGTGGTTTGTAGAATATTGGTAATACTATTGCTCCAAGAACAGTAACACTACAATCGTATATATTTGTATTGCTATCGTTGTGGTTTGTAGAATATTGGTAATACTATTGCTCCAAGAACAGTAACACTACAATCGTATTTATTTGTATTGCTATCGTTGTGGTTTGTAGAATATTGGTAATACTATTGCTCCAAGAACAGTAACACTACAATCGTATATATTTGTATTGCTATCGTTGTGGTTTGTAGAATATTGGTAATACTATTGCTCCAAGAACAGTAACACTACAATCGTATATATTTGTATTGCTATCGTTGTGGTTTGTAGAATATTGGTAATACTATTGCTCCAAGAACAGTAACACTACAATCGTATATATTTGTATTGCTATCGTTGTGGTTTGTAGAATATTGGTAATACTATTGCTCCAAAAACAGTAACACTACAATCGTATATATTTGTATTGCTATCGTTGTGGTTTGTAGAATATTGGTAATACTATTGCTCCAAGAACAGTAACACTACAATCGTATATATTTGTATTGCTATCGTTGTGGTTTGTAGAATATTGGTAATACTATTGCTCCAAGAACAGTAACACTACAATCGTATATATTTGTATTGCTATCGTTGTGGTTTGTAGAATATTGGTAATACTATTGCTCCAAGAACAGTAACACTACAATCGTATATATTTGTATTGCTATCGTTGTGGTTTGTAGAATATTGGTAATACTATTGCTCCAAGAACAGTAACACTACAATCGTATATATTTGTATTGCTATCGTTGTGGTTTGTAGAATATTGGTAATACTATTGCTCCAAGAACAGTAACACTACAATCGTATATATTTGTATTGCTATCGTTGTGGTTTGTAGAATATTGGTAATACTATTGCTCCAAGAACAGTAACACTACAATCGTATATATTTGTATTGCTATCGTTGTGGTTTGTAGAATATTGGTAATACTATTGCTCCAAGAACAGTAACACTACAATCGTATATATTTGTATTGCTATCGTTGTGGTTTGTAGAATATTGGTAATACTATTGCTCCAAGAACAGTAACACTACAATCGTATATATTTGTATTGCTATCGTTGTGGTTTGTAGAATATTGGTAATACTATTGCTCCAAGAACAGTAACACTACAATCGTATATATTTGTATTGCTATCGTTGTGGTTTGTAGAATATTGGTAATACTATTGCTCCAAGAACAGTAACACTACAATCGTATATATTTGTATTGCTATCGTTGTGGTTTGTAGAATATTGGTAATACTATTGCTCCAAGAACAGTAACACTACAATCGTATATATTTGTATTGCTATCGTTGTGGTTTGTAGAATATTGGTAATACTATTGCTCCAAAAACAGTAACACTACAATCGTATATATTTGTATTGCTATCGTTGTGGTTTGTAGAATATTGGTAATACTATTGCTCCAAGAACAGTAACACTACAATCGTATATATTTGTATTGCTATCGTTGTGGTTTGTAGAATATTGGTAATACTATTGCTCCAAGAACAGTAACACTACAATCGTATATATTTGTATTGCTATCGTTGTGGTTTGTAGAATATTGGTAATACTATTGCTCCAAGAACAGTAACACTACAATCGTATATATTTGTATTGCTATCGTTGTGGTTTGTAGAATATTGGTAATACTATTGCTCCAAGAACAGTAACACTACAATCGTATATATTTGTATTGCTATCGTTGTGGTTTGTAGAATATTGGTAATACTATTGCTCCAAGAACAGTAACACTACAATCGTATATATTTGTATTGCTATCGTTGTGGTTTGTAGAATATTGGTAATACTATTGCTCCAAGAACAGTAACACTACAATCGTATATATTTGTATTGCTATCGTTGTGGTTTGTAGAATATTGGTAATACTATTGCTCCAAGAACAGTAACACTACAATCGTATATATTTGTATTGCTATCGTTGTGGTTTGTAGAATATTGGTAATACTATTGCTCCAAGAACAGTAACACTACAATCGTATATATTTGTATTGCTATCGTTGTGGTTTGTAGAATATTGGTAATACTATTGCTCCAAGAACAGTAACACTACAATCGTATTTATTTGTATTGCTATCGTTGTGGTTTGTAGAATATTGGTAATACTATTGCTCCAAGAACAGTAACACTACAATCGTGTATATATATTTGTATTGCTATCGTTGTGGTTTGTAGAATATTGGTAATACTATTGCTCCAAGAACAGTAACACTACAATCGTATATATTTGTATTGCTATCGTTGTGGTTTGTAGAATATTGGTAATACTATTGCTCCAAGAACAGTAACACTACAATCGTATATATTTGTATTGCTATCGTTGTGGTTTGTAGAATATTGGTAATACTATTGCTCCAAGAACAGTAACACTACAATCGTATATATTTGTATTGCTATCGTTGTGGTTTGTAGAATATTGGTAATACTATTGCTCCAAGAACAGTAACACTACAATCGTATATATTTGTATTGCTATCGTTGTGGTTTGTAGAATATTGGTAATACTATTGCTCCAAGAACAGTAACACTACAATCGTATATATTTGTATTGCTATCGTTGTGGTTTGTAGAATATTGGTAATACTATTGCTCCAAGAACAGTAACACTACAATCGTATATATTTGTATTGCTATCGTTGTGGTTTGTAGAATATTGGTAATACTATTGCTCCAAGAACAGTAACACTACAATCGTATATATTTGTATTGCTATCGTTGTGGTTTGTAGAATATTGGTAATACTATTGCTCCAAGAACAGTAACACTACAATCGTATATATTTGTATTGCTATCGTTGTGGTTTGTAGAATATTGGTAATACTATTGCTCCAAGAACAGTAACACTACAATCGTATATATTTGTATTGCTATCGTTGTGGTTTGTAGAATATTGGTAATACTATTGCTCCAAGAACAGTAACACTACAATCGTATTTATTTGTATTGCTATCGTTGTGGTTTGTAGAATATTGGTAATACTATTGCTCCAAGAACAGTAACACTACAATCGTATATATTTGTATTGCTATCGTTGTGGTTTGTAGAATATTGGTAATACTATTGCTCCAAGAACAGTAACACTACAATCGTATATATTTGTATTGCTATCGTTGTGGTTTGTAGAATATTGGTAATACTATTGCTCCAAGAACAGTAACACTACAATCGTATATATTTGTATTGCTATCGTTGTGGTTTGTAGAATATTGGTAATACTATTGCTCCAAGAACAGTAACACTACAATCGTATATATTTGTATTGCTATCGTTGTGGTTTGTAGAATATTGGTAATACTATTGCTCCAAGAACAGTAACACTACAATCGTATATATTTGTATTGCTATCGTTGTGGTTTGTAGAATATTGGTAATACTATTGCTCCAAGAACAGTAACACTACAATCGTATATATTTGTATTGCTATCGTTGTGGTTTGTAGAATATTGGTAATACTATTGCTCCAAGAACAGTAACACTACAATCGTATATATTTGTATTGCTATCGTTGTGGTTTGTAGAATATTGGTAATACTATTGCTCCAAGAACAGTAACACTACAATCGTATATATTTGTATTGCTATCGTTGTGGTTTGTAGAATATTGGTAATACTATTGCTCCAAGAACAGTAACACTACAATCGTATTTATTTGTATTGCTATCGTTGTGGTTTGTAGAATATTGGTAATACTATTGCTCCAAGAACAGTAACACTACAATCGTGTATATATATTTGTATTGCTATCGTTGTGGTTTGTAGAATATTGGTAATACTATTGCTCCAAGAACAGTAACACTACAATCGTATATATTTGTATTGCTATCGTTGTGGTTTGTAGAATATTGGTAATACTATTGCTCCAAGAACAGTAACACTACAATCGTATATATTTGTATTGCTATCGTTGTGGTTTGTAGAATATTGGTAATACTATTGCTCCAAGAACAGTAACACTACAATCGTATATATTTGTATTGCTATCGTTGTGGTTTGTAGAATATTGGTAATACTATTGCTCCAAGAACAGTAACACTACAATCGTATATATTTGTATTGCTATCGTTGTGGTTTGTAGAATATTGGTAATACTATTGCTCCAAGAACAGTAACACTACAATCGTATATATTTGTATTGCTATCGTTGTGGTTTGTAGAATATTGGTAATACTATTGCTCCAAGAACAGTAACACTACAATCGTATATATTTGTATTGCTATCGTTGTGGTTTGTAGAATATTGGTAATACTATTGCTCCAAGAACAGTAACACTACAATCGTATATATTTGTATTGCTATCGTTGTGGTTTGTAGAATATTGGTAATACTATTGCTCCAAGAACAGTAACACTACAATCGTATATATTTGTATTGCTATCGTTGTCATTTGTAGAATATTGGTAATACTATTGCTCCAAGAACAGTAACACTACAATCGTATATATTTGTATTGCTATCGTTGTGGTTTGTAGAATATTGGTAATACTATTGCTCCAAGAACAGTAACACTACAATCGTATATATTTGTATTGCTATCGTTGTGGTTTGTAGAATATTGGTAATACTATTGCTCCAAGAACAGTAACACTACAATCGTATATATTTGTATTGCTATCGTTGTGGTTTGTAGAATATTGGTAATACTATTGCTCCAAGAACAGTAGCAAAAATGAATGTGTTGTAATCCTCATTTAAGTCCTCTTGCTCCAGACTGTTCCAAGTTTGCCTGTAACAACAAATACAATCTTAGAAAATATTGCTGTTTCAGTGTCGGTACTTGCTGGGAACGAGTCTATCCACCAACGACTTGTGTAAGAAATACCCCCCTCTCAGGCCACCTGGTTAGTGTGTGTGTGCGTAAGCGTGTACATGCATGCATGAGTGCGTGTGTGTGTGCACACTCATATGTGTGCATCTGAGTGTTTTTCAATTACATTTTGTTACTCCTGCGCTTGTGTGTATAATTTGTTTGGAAGACAAGTTGACCAGAATGGTGTTCACTCAACCCCCCAGTGAAGAAGAGACCTTGAATGTGATTGCATACTGGTGTTCACTCAATGCATATACCTTCACTATCTCAGCCAGAGTGAGATGTAAGCCAAGAGGCCAGCCAAACCCTAAGGCTGCATCACAGAGAGCCATGGAGGAAAAACTGCAGGATATGACAGCCTAGGCACGCCTGCTAACTGGGCTAACTGTGCAGGACATGACCTAGCCTGGACACGCCTGCTAACTGGGCTAACTGTGCAGGACATGACCTAGCCTGGGCATGCCTGCTAACTGGGCTAACTGTGCAGGACATGACCTAGCCTGGACACGCCTGCTAACTGTGCAGGACATGACCTAGCCTGGACACGCCTGCTAACTGGGCTAACTGTGCAGGACATGACCTAGCCTGGACACGCCTGCTAACTGGGCTAACTGCAGGACATTACCTAGCCTGGGCACGCCTGCTAACTGGGCTAACTGCAGGACATGACCTAGCCTGGACACGCCTGCTAACTGGGCTAACTGTGCACACAGTGTGTGTGGAACAACCGCTACCAAAGTAGTGTGCAGTTGCTTAAAACCTTGCCTAGGCAGAGCAGCCTGTTGTGTTTTCTGGTTGTAAAGCACCAAGAGCTGTGTGTTCTTGTCTACACAAGACGTCACTGGTAATTGTAAAGCACAAAGAGCTGTGTGTTGTTGTGTGCAGAAGACATCATTGTTGAGCGCTAAGAGCTGTGTGTTGTTGTGTGCAGAAGACATCATTGTTGAGCGCTAAGAGCTGTGTGTTGTTGTGTGCAGAAGACATCATTGTTGAGCGCTAAGAGCTGTGTGTTGTTGTGTGCAGAAGACATCATTGTTGAGCGCTAAGAGCTGTGTGTTGTTGTGTGCAGAAGACATCATTGTTGAGCGCTAAGAGCTGTGTGTTGTGTGCAGAAGATGTCACTGGTGATTGTAAAGCGCAAAGAGCTGTGTGTTGTTGTGTGCAGAAGACATCATTGTTGAGCGCTAAGAGCTGTGTGTTGTTGTGTGCAGAAGACATCATTGTTGAGCGCTAAGAGCTGTGTGTTGTTGTGTGCAGAAGACATCATTGTTGAGCGCTAAGAGCTGTGTGTTGTTGTGTGCAGAAGACATCATTGTTGAGCGCTAAGAGCTGTGTGTTGTTGTGTGCAGAAGACATGAGAGTTAAGAGCTGTGTGTTGTGTGCAGAAGACGTCACTGTTGATTGTAAAGCGCTAAGAGCTGTGTGTTGATTGCAAAGAGCTAAGAGCTGTGTGTTGTCATGTGCAGAAGACGTCACTGTTGATTGTAAAGCGCTAAGAGCTGTGTGTTGTGTGCAGAAGATGTCACTGTTTGTAAAGAGCTAAGAGCTGTGTGTTGATTGTAAAGAGCTAAGAGCTGTGTGCTAATTGTAAAGCGCTAAGAGCTGTGTGTTGCTGTGTGCAGATGTCACTGTTGATTGTAAAGAGCTAAAACTAAAGAGCTGTGTGTTGCTGTGTGCAGAAGACGTCACTGTTGATTGTAAAGAGCTAAGAGCTGTGTGTTGATTGTAAAGAGCTAAGAGCTGTGTGCAGAAGACGTCACTGTTGATTGTAAAGAGCTAAGAGCTGTGTGTTGATTAAGAGCTGTGTGTTGATTGTAAAGAGCTAAGAGCTGTGTGTTGATTGTAAAGAGCTAAGAGCTGTGTGTTGATTGTAAAGAGCTAAGAGCTGTGTATTGTTGTGTGCAGAAGACGTCATTGCTAGGCGCTACCAGGACTTTAACCAGCAGGAGATCGTGGAGCCTGTGGACTCAGGGTCAGTTCTAATGGTGTAGTAGTCTGTAGTGAAGGCCAACAGTAAGGTGAGGTAGATCATGGAGCATGTGGACACAGGGTCAGTTCTAATGGTGTAGTAGTCTGTAGTGAAGGCCAACAGTAAGGTGAGGTAGATCATGGAGCATGTGGACACAGGGTCAGTTCTAATGGTGTAGTAGTCTGTAGTGAAGGCCAACAGTAAGGTGAGGTAGATCATGGAGCATGTGGACACAGGGTCAGTTCTAATGGTGTAGTAGTCTGTAGTGAAGGCCAACAGTAAGGTGAGGTAGATCATGGAGCATGTGGACACAGGGTCAGTTCTAATGGTGTAGTACTCTGTAGTGAAGGCCAACAGTAAGGTGAAGTAGATCATGGAGCATGTGGACACAGGGTCAGTTCTAATGGTGTAGTAGTCTGTAGTGAGGGCCACCAGTAAGGTGAGGTAGATCGTGGAGCCTGTGGACACAGGGTCAGTTCTAATGGTGTAGTCTGTAGTGAGGGCCACCAGTAAGGTGAAGTAGATCATGGAGCCTGTGGACACAGGGTCAGTTCTAATGCTGTAGTACTCTGTAGTGAGGGCCACCAGTAAGGTGAGATAGATCATGGTGCCTGTGGACACAGGGTCAGTTCTAATGGTGTAGTAGTCTGTAGTTAGGGCCAATAGTAAGGTAAGGTAGATCATGGTGCCTGTGGACTCAGGGTCAGTTTTAATGGTGTAGTCTGTAGTGAGGGCCACCAGTAAGGTGAAGTAGATCATGGAGCCTGTGGACACAGGGTCAGTTCTAATTGTGTACTCTGTAGTGAGGGCCACCAGTAAGGTGAGGTAGATCAGGGAGCCTGTGGACACAGGGTCAGTTCTAATGGTGTAGTAGTCTGTAGTGAGGGCCACCAGTAAGGTGAAGTAGATCATGGAGCCTGTGGACACAGGGTCAGTTCTAATGCTGTGTAGTCTGTAGTGAGGGCCACCAGTAAGGTGAGGTAGATCATGGAGCCTGTGGACACAGGGTCAGTTCTAATGCTGTGTAGTTTTATCTGTAGTGAGGGCCACCAGTAAGGTGAGGTAGATCTATGGAGCCTGTGGACACAGGGTCAGTTCTAATGGTTGTAGTGTAGTCTGTAGTGAGGGCCACCAGTAAGGTGAAGTAGATCATGGAGCCTGTGGACACAGGGTCAGTTCTAATGGTGTAGTAGTCTGTAGTGAGGGCCAACAGTAAGGTGAGGTAGATCATGGTGCCTGTGGACCAGGGTCAGTTTTAATGGTGTAGTCTGTAGTGAGGGCCACCAGTAAGGTGAGGTAGATCATGGAGCCTGTGGACACAGGGTCAGTTCTAATGTGTACTCTGTAGTAGTCTGTAGTGAGGGCCACCAGTAAGGTGAGGTAGATCATGGAGCCTGTGGACACAGGGTCAGTTCTAATGCTGTAGTAGTCTGTAGTGAGGGCCACCAGTAAGGTGAGGTAGATCATGGTGCCTGTGGACACAGGGTCAGTTCTAATGGTGTAGTAGTCTGTAGTGAGGGCCACCAGTAAGGTGAGGTAGATCATGGAGCCTGTGGACTCAGGGTCAGTTCTAATGGTGTGTAGTCTGTAGTGAGGGCCACCAGTAAGGTGAGGTAGATCATGGTGCCTGTGGACACAGGGTCAGTTCTAATTGTAGTAGTCTGTAGTGAGGGCCACCAGTAAGGTGAGATAGATCATGGTGCCTGTGGACACAGGGTCAGTTCTAATGGTGTGTAGTCTGTAGTGAGGGCCACCAGTAAGGTGAGGTAGATCATGGTGCCTGTGGACACAGGGTCAGTTCTAATTGTGTACTCTGTAGTGAGGGCCAACAGTAAGGTGAGGTAGATCATGGTGCCTGTGGACACAGGGTCAGTTCTAATGGTGTAGTAGTCTGTAGTGAGGGCCACCAGTAAGGTGATGTAGATCATGGTGCCTGTGGACACAGGGTCAGTTTTAATAGGTGTGTAATCTGTAGTGAGGGCCACCAGTAAGGTGAAGTAGATCATGGAGCCTGTGGACACAGGGTCAGTTCTAATTGTGTACTCTGTAGTGAGGGCCACCAGTAAGGTGAGATAGTAGATCAGTTGGAGCCTGTGGACACAGGGTCAGTTCTAATGGTGTAATGGTGTAGTCTGTAGTGAGGGCCAACAGTAAGGTGAGGTAGATCATGGAGCCTGTGGACACAGGGTCAGTTCTAATTGTGTACTCTGTAGTGAGGGCCACCAGTAAGGTGAAGTAGATCATGGAGCCTGTGGACACAGGGTCAGTTCTAATGGTGTAGTAGTCTGTAGTGAGGGCCAACAGTAAGGTGAGGTAGATCATGGAGCCTGTGGACACAGGGTCAGTTCTAATGGTGTGTAGTCTGTAGTGAGGGCCACCAGTAAGGTGAGGTAGATCATGGAGCCTGTGGACACAGGGTCAGTTCTAATGGTGTAGTAGTCTGTAGTGAGGGCCACCAGTAAGGTGAGGTAGATCATGGAGCCTGTGGACACAGGGTCAGTTCTAATGGTGTAGTAGTCTGTAGTGAGGGCCAACAGTAAGGTGAGGCTAATGGTGTAGTAGATCAGGTAGATCATGCAGCCTGTGGACACAGGGTCAGTTCTAATGGTGTAGTGGTCTGTAGTGAGGGCCAACAGTAAGGTGAGGTAGATCATGGTGCATGTGGACTCAGGGTCAGTTTTAATGGTGTAGGCTGTAGTGAGGGCCAACAGTAAGGTGAGGTAGATCATGGAGCCTGTGGACTCAGGGTCAGTTCTAATGGTGTAGTACTCTGTAGTGAGGGCCAACAGTAAGGTGAGGCAGATCATGGGGGGCACAAGCGCACGGACAAGACGAATGGATAGATAGGTTAGATTACATGACTTAGTAAATCATACAAAAATACTATATTATTGTTATTTTTAAACATAATCATAATCAATTATTTAAAAAAAATCTATGAATGAAATAAAACATGATGTGAACTGAAAGGAGACAACAAAAAAGCATAACAAATACAACCATGTATGGGCGCGGATCAGCCAGTGCATGTGAAGATGGGGAGGTCGGGTAGTCCGGCCAAAGATGGTCGGTGACGGTGGTGGGGTGATGGGTCTGGGTAGATTGCCTCCCGCCAGAAGCTGATGATAATTTGAATGTAAAAGATTCAATCACGGCTTCTCGTGAGAGAATAACTTTAGCATGGAACTACAATTTGTCTTCCTTGTCTTCTCAATTTGTCCTTCCATTTTTTTTCTGAGGGGGTGGAACACATGTAACCCCCCACCAGTAATTCCATCTTTGATGCAGTACTAAGTCCATGACAGCAAGGTGTAGTGAATGGGCTGAGACTATTAACTCTTTCGGTTCCTTGAGTCCTTTCTGTTGTTGTTTTTTGCTGTTATAAATGTCTTGGGGGGCATGAAGAGATACGTGCTGACCTCCCCGCTCCCAGAAGCCGTGGGGTGGGTGTGGCTGGCCACGCTCCCCCCCCACATTTTTGGATTTGGGTGCCTTCTTAAACTCAGGTTGCCATAGTAACCGATGATGACTGTGAAACATTTTTGCTGTGATTGTACGACCATGTTTCTTGTGGATGTACCTGCCAAGTATTAAGTTATAGATACGAAGCGTTTGAGTCTATAAGCAAAATATAAAAACATGTGTATTTCGAAAGTGTTCCTTAACTTTTTGTGGGCGACCTACAAACGTAGCCCTGGATGCACAGATTTTGTCCAATTCATCTCGACCATCACCCATGATCTTCATTTGCTTTGCACTTTCAATTCAACTTAATTCCCGAATTCTTGTGAATGTATTGATTAGTAAATGCGAAAGTACAATTTATTGAATTATTAAAAGATGGTAAAAGATTATTCCTTTCATAGTTTATCAGTTTTAAAATTATAATAATTTTATAAAACTAAATAAAACTATTAATCAGGCAACTTGCTACTGTTTAGTGCCGTATGTTGCAGTGCTCAAAACTGGAGATAAGTGTCGACCTACGAGTAAGTGGCTTCACTGTGAGGGCGGGTTCTGCGAAAATAAAATATGCAGTAAGTATCTCAGTCACATATATAGTAAATATCTTGATTAAATATGAAGTAAGTCTGCAATTTATATAGGTGGTATCTAGATTAGAAATGTATTGAGTATCTTGATGGTATGTTACGCAGTATGTATCTAGATACCACCTATAAAATTGCAACACGTACTTCCTGTCAAATCAAAACATTTACTGCATCTTATTATTATGCTAAGGTGGAGCAATAAGGCAAAAATGCGTTTTGCATTTATTACCTTCTTACGTGCAAATGATGTTTTTCAAATTTTAAACGGTTAGGATGTGTTGTTATGTGGCTGGGCATCCATCGTTTACATTTAATACATTCTCCCTTTTGGTGAACAAGGAGAGGAGAGAGCGAGAGAGAACTCGGAACTCGGATGTTTATTGTACATTGCCCTTAGGCCACAATACAATGCTTGGAGGAAGGGTAGGCAGGGCATACAAAATACAAGAATGAATACATCAACCGAACATATATTGCATATTAGTAGATGTATATATCAGGTCACACACACACACACACACACACACACACACACACACACACACACACACCACACACACACACACACCACACGCGCGCGCGCGCGCGCGCACACACGTTTACCTAACGTTGTGGAGTACAGCTGATTTGTGTGCAAAGAACCCCAACACAGACTTGAAAGATTCAAGACTCTCTCTCTCTCTCCTCTCTCTCTCTCTGATCATTTGGTTTTGTAATCGGCAAACTCTCTCTCTCTCTCTCTCTCTCTCTCTCTCTCTCTCTCTCTCTCTCTCTCTCTCTCTCTCTCTCTCTCTCTCTCTCCCCCCCTATCTATCTCTCTCTCCAAACGTGTTTTGTTTGTCTTTAATCAGCATAACACTAACAGTTTTCATTCTAGTGATTGCCAATGGGGTTAGAGAGTAAACAATATTGTTCATACATTCGTACGTTTTCGTGGGATTACATGTCATGCAGATACTGTTCACTTTTCCATTCCAATCCTGCTTACCACCCCCCTCCCTTTTCCCCCCATCTCCTTTTAATTACCCCTGGTATTTCATTACCGCCTGGTGGTTGCAGTACTGACTAGGGTATAGTAGTTGACCAAACAGTACAGAACGCACAAAGATCACAAGGGCGGTAATGCTGACACTTGTTTGATGCCAACATCGCAAACGATGGGTCACATAAAAGCTACCGATGTTGTCTGTCTCTCAATCTCTGTCTGTCTGTCCGAATCTTTCTGTCTGTTTGTCCATCTCTTTCTGTTTGTCTGTCTGTTTGTTTCTCTCTGTCTGTCTATCTCTTTCTGTCTGTCTGTCAGTCACACACACACACACACACACACACACGACACACACACACACACACACACACACATGCGTGCGCGCGCACGCACACATATTGAAATGTGTATGTGGTTTTTTTTTCTCGTGTTTCTTTGTCTGTCATTCCTTTTTTTGGTAAGTCTGCCCACTCTGCAAATTACCATTATCTCATAAAGATCACAAGAGGCAAAAGCTCTTTTCAGCAATACAACACCTTCCACACCTCCATTTTAGCCCCTACCTCTCCATTCACCAACTAACCTTTTATTTTCTTACAAACTATTATTTTGTGCCTGCCCTTAAATCGCATATCCACACAAGGGAAACATCGTACAATAAAATCTTATTGATTATCAGTTGTAGGCCTACATAATACTGTATTTTTTTCCCGAGTAGGGTAGGAGTGGAAGGCGTTTGTTTACTTTTTAACATTTTATTTTTACTCTGAATATCTAAATGTTCCTGTTCAATTGTTATTAAACTCGTAAATCAAAGTGTTTGTTGTAAAAAAAAAAAAGTAAGAGAAAACTACTTTGGTAGCCTTCTGAACGCTTTTTAGTTTTCCCACTGACTAACATATCACAGTCTGACTTTACGTGAAAACGCGATTTTCAACCCTGTACGCATTGCTCACTCAGTGTATGTCGGCATATAGCAAAAGGGTCACTTTGATGTTCACCACCACTGGTATGGCCAGAGCAGAGCACGTGAGGGTACTCCAGTATGTAAATGAGTCTCGGCCGGTCTCTGTCCCGTGTTGCGTCAGACTGAACTGAGACATATGACTATACTCGTGATAGGCTGGGTGTTTAGAGCGCCTTGTGGATTGAATGCCCCAGGCCTTTTTGTTATAGCGCTACCCCTACATACTTTGATTAATTATTGTGATAAAACTAAACATTGTGTTGTTACATTTCTTTCTCTTGCTAATGGCGAAGATATCAAAGTAAACGCCTAAACTCTTTCAACGCTACAAAGGTTTCATTTATTGATGTACTAAAGCTTCAAACTTTGATTTTCGTTTTTCTCCAAACTACTGAAACACGATATACGCTACTCTGGCAGGCAACCCTCGAAATGAAACTATCGTTAATGGATACAAATAAAACAAATTAAAAAATGCCTCATCTCAGTGCCAAGCAACGAACAGAAATCATGGCATGAGAGACAGACGCTGTACTGCAATGAGCTATCGAGGTTTTCAGTGTTGATGAGTTTCTTAACTCATGTTGCCTGTTGATTACTCTCTAACCCACTAATATAAAATGTTATCTGTGTTATCTGTTTACAGTGTTGTTTTAAGTATTTAATTATCAAAATCATTAACTCACTCAGGATGAATGAACCCGATCCGGCTCATAAGGGTTTTCAAGAGGTTTTGATTTTTGGCATGTAACCAGCTTTCAAGAGCCACGTCGTAACCTACTTTCAGTTTGCTTTGACCTTGCTCTCTCTTGAAATCAACCAATCATTGCATAGTTTACATTCACGTTTGGTTGTACTTGTAGAGGGGGGTCAAATGTAGGAAAGTGAAATGTTCCTTCTTTCTGTGTGTTAGCTGTTTTCGTCAATAGGAGACAAACGACGAAAGGTATGGAA
Source organism: Phymorhynchus buccinoides (assembly GCA_017654935.2). Lineage (NCBI taxonomy): Eukaryota > Metazoa > Mollusca > Gastropoda > Neogastropoda > Raphitomidae > Phymorhynchus > Phymorhynchus buccinoides. Next base: position 444,955 of record CM065707.1, on the reverse strand, counting down.
TCTGATATTTTACGATCGTTTAGTGCATGGTGTTAGTAATCTTATCTGAAAATATCAGTCCATAACTTTCCATAACTTTTTTGTGGCGATGTGATTTCGAACCTAGTCAAACAGCCCGCCCTGAACGGTTGTAAAGGGAAGCAACTGACCCTGTGCCTTAATGTTAGAAGCTTGCATAGGCCATCTATATGTGTGCGAAGTTTGATCGATGAACGCCTTTTAGATACATGAAAAAAGCCAACGAGTAAAGTTACCACAGACGGTCACACACAAACACACAGACACACCACCACACACACAGACACACACAGACCACACCATACACACACACACACACACACACGACACGACACACACACACACAGAGGACACACACACACACACACACACACACATGACACACACACACACACAGAGACACACACACACACACACACACACTCACACACACAACACACACACACACACCACACACACAGACAGACACAGACACACAGACACCCCCGGAAACAAAAACCGAAGAAGCATGAAACATAGACTCACTTTCGTGTCGTTGACACGAGTGAGCCACAAAGGACAGACCTACCAGGTAATACAAACATGATGGCAAAGCTATAGAAAAGTACTTTTATTTTAATGCAAAGATTATTACACAATGCAGTAGTTCATCATTCTTGCGTGCGTGTGTGAGGGAGGGAGTTTGGTTTGTTGTGCTGTATGTTTAATGTGCGAGTGGCGGTTCAGTCTTGTTTAGTTTGTAAAGCGTCCTGAGTAGGTTTTACCTAGAAGGGTGCTATATAAATAGCCCTTATTATTGTTAGTAGTAGTAGTGGTGGTGGTGGTAGCACAGTATTCTTCCGTTCTATGAACTAAGAACTGAGACGAGTACAGAATAGTTTCCTCTTCTCTGTTCTAGACTAAGGACTGAGAGTACAAGAATAGTTTCCTTCTTCTCTGTTCTATCACTAAGGACTGAGAGTACAGAATAGTTTCCTTCTTCTCTGTTCTATCACTTAAGGACTGAGAGTACAGAATAGTTTCCTTCTTCTCTGTTCTATCACTAAGGACTGAGAGTACAGAATAGTTTCCTTCTTCTCTGTTCTATGACTAAGGACTGAGAGTACAGAATAGTTTCCTTCTTCTCTGTTCTATCACTAAGGACTGAGAGTACAGAATAGTTTCCTTCTTCTCTGTTCTATCACTAAGGACTGAGAGTACAGAATAGTTTCCTTCTTCTCTGTTCTATCACTAAGGACTGTATGAGTACAGAATAGTTTCCTGCTTCCTCTGTTCTATCACTAAGGACTGAGAGTACAGAATATAGTTCCTTCCCTTCTCTGTTCTATCACTAAGGACTGTGACTAACAGAATAGTTTACTTCTTCTCTGTTCTATCAAATAAGGACTGAGGAGTACAGAATAGTTTCCTTATATCTTCATTATACAGTCAGGACCCCCTCACGAACGGCCCTTTGATTTACGACCTCCCCTCTTTAAAGACCGAATTATGAATGACGGATCATTTTTCTTAAAAATTTGCCTCCTCATTTATGACTCACCCTCTAACGTGTTTTACGATCGTAAATCTTGTTGATTTTACGACGATATGCAACACATTCTGACAATTATCAGTCGCAAAACCGGATGATAGCTATCCTTCTCGACCTCATTTCGCGCCGACGCCCAGCTGAGGTACCAATGTTGTTAGGTCAATCTCGGTAAAAAAAAACGAACCGTTCTCATGCCGAAACAGAAATGTAATCAGCGATATCACGATCTGACCAATAAATGTCACCACTTTTATGCACATCTCATCACTGAGCAGTTTATCATCAAAGTTAGAACTGAAACAGTCGCGATCGTGTCGACCTTTACGAACTCTGTGCAAACGTAAATCACTAAATGCTAAGTCAAATTCCAAGTTGAAACTAGGTGATCGGTCAAAATCCATAAGTTGGAACTCAGTGAATGGTCTCATTTTACAAAAAATAAGTTGAAAAACAGCTCGTTTCTGTTATCAAACTGATAAATCAGCGTTAGTGTGTGCACTAAAACACTCAATGAATGCAAACAACACACAAAAACCGATAAATGAAAGCAGCTGGAGCATTAGCGTTTGCCGTGATTTCGTAATTGCCGGTTGTCGTGATTTCGTTATCTGCGGTATTATGCGGCGCCATTTGGTAAGCTGCAGTTGTATGCGCGGTAAAAGTTCCGTGTGTGTGCAAACTGTGACTGAAAATGAAATGCCAGAGCGTAAAATGGCGAAAATTAGGTCTTTACTATTGTTATGTGTAGTTTGTGTGTGAGTGCAAAACGGGCCGCGAGTACACTTTCTGTTTTATCCCGTTTTCGCTCGATTTCGTATATTAGCTAGACAGCGATGCTTCATTCAAGAATGACGGAGAAAGCATATTTTAGTTCTAGTGTATGCATGTGCTGCGCATCATATACGGTGTAGTGAGTCACTGATTGCATTGTTTTGGTCACCCCTGATTTAAAACCCCCCTCTTTTACGACCGATTTTCGGCGATTTTTGAAGGTGTTCTTAAAAGAGGCGGTAGCGACTGTTATAACTTAAGGACGAGAGTACAGAATAGTGGCCTTCATCTTCTTATGTCTTAACTAAGGGAGCTGAGAGTACAGGAATAGTTTCTGTTTGCACATGTAGTTCTCGTCGTTTTATTGCTCTGGACAGTGTTCTGTGTTTGTCGATGCTGCGTTATGCACGCTGAGAAATAGTTAGGCCAGCATGTCGCTTTTTCGCTAGAGCAAATTTTATAAGAGTTATCGGACATAAGGCAGAGAATGGACCAGTGAGACAGAAAGATAGCAGATGACAATAAGCAAACCAGGCCTGCAAGGCAGAGAAAGAGTCAAAGAAAGTGACAAATCAGAGGAAGTTACAAGCACAAAACCCCTCCAGAAGGTGTGGGAGCTATTTGTACAAAAGACCTTTCGGTATCCCCAGGGTGAGGGGTGTTGGGCAGAGATAATGTTTGACAATGGAGAAATGGTCTCGCTCATTCTAATCACTTGCTTTGTTTCAGTTACGGCACTCAGTCTCGGATGGCAGCCTCTGGTTCCAAGCCTCGGCCGCAGAAAAAGGCCAACAAAAAACGCTGCAAGAAGCAATCCCAGAATGCCGCGGCGGACAGCACCGACTCCAAGCAGTACAGAGTGACTTCCCCTGGCAGCCCCAATTCGTCAGTAGCGTCGCCCGTAGCAACATTGTCGTCAGTCGGGTCGCCGGGTGCCATGTCGCCGGACAGCCAGTCGCAGTTCCACGCGGTGGGTGTACAGGAGATGATGCCCACTGCCGACATGACGTGGGAAGAGTCCACCGACGTGACGTGGGAAGAGTCGACTGGCGGGAATTTTCCCAGCACCGTCCCTACTCATGTCAACGACGCAGACAGCACGGCTACATCCCCGTCTCCCCGATCGCAAAGAATGGTCGTCCTTGGCAACAGTGTCAGCCAATCGCAGGGCCTGCACATCGCCGCTACCAATGATCCCATCCAATCGCAGAGCGTGATGGTCACCGTTGGCAGCAACCCTGGCCAATTGCAGAGCATGGTTTTGAACGGGGACACTGCCGAGGCTTTCCAGCTGGTGGAGGGCGTGGAGATTCTGGACATTTCAGACCAAGCTGTGATGAATCCTGATGAAGCCCTGGCCTACCTGCTCAGCCAGGAGGACCCCAACATGGGGGGAGTGGGCAGCATCGAGGAGACCAAGGAGTTCCTCATGCACAACCACAGTCTCCATGAGCAGTGGAGAAGAAGAGGGTTAGGGTTTAGGGACAATGAGTTCTCAGCACTCCAGTTCTTCATTGAAGCATGTTGGAGACAGTAGGGGTTAGGGGTTAGGGTTACCAAAGGAGTTCCTCATCACCCACAGTCTTCAGAGCAGTTGGAGCCTGAGGGGGTTTAGGGTTACGTGTTAGAAAGGAGTCCTCACTGCACACAAGTCTCCATGAAGCAGTGGGCAGCAGCAGGGGTTTAGGGTTAGGGTTACCAAGTAGTTCTCATGCACCCACAGTCTTCATGAGCAGTTGGAGCAGAGGGTTAGGGTTAGGGTTAGCAAGGAGTTCCTCATACACCCAGTCTTAATGAAGCAGTTTGAGCAGAGGGGTTAGGCGTTTACCAAGGAGTCCTCATGCACCCAGTCTCATGAGCAGTTTGAGCAGAAGCGGGTAGGGTTAGCAAGGAGTCTCATGCACCCAGTTCTTTATCAGCAGTTGGAGCAGAGGGTTCGGGTTAGGGTTAGCACGGAGTTCCTCATGCCCACCCAGTCTTCTTATGGAGCAGTTGGAGCAGAGGGTTAGGGTTTAGGGTTAGCAAGGAGTTCCTCATGACCCCCAGTATTCATGAGCAGTTGGAGCAGAGGGGTTAGGGTTAAGGGTTCCTCATGCACCCACAGTCTTGCAACAGATGGGGTTAGGGTTACCCGGAGTTCCTAAGCACCCACAGTCTCAGCAGAGGGTGAGCGAATGGTTTGAAAATCCGTTTAACTCCTCCGACCTGGAACCAGTACAGTGGGACATTTTTTAAACTTGCATTAGATGGTGGGACGATCTGGGAGGTTACATGCATGCCAATACCAGGAAATGTCCAGAATTTTTAATAGATACAGAGATGCTCTTAAAGGCCTAAAAACTTCAGGGAGGGTAAAGGCAAAGTCTGACGAGCAATCACTGGTCTCTCGCCAGAGGCGTTCACCCATTCTCAAGCGTGACAGAAATGCAAGTGTTTGCGAGAAGAGCGAAGCAGGTGAAGGACACGGGCCTTGAGCGAAAGCGGTCTACCCATTCATGGACAGTGAAAATGTAGTGTGCAGAAAGCACGGAGCACAGTGACAGAAGCTCCAGGGTGTTGCCCCGAGAGGTAAAGCATGGTGGGACACCCACCCAGGCCTTGAGCGAAGCGGTTCTCGGTAGGACAGTGAACATGTAGTCTGGCAGAAGTGAGCAAGCTGGACAGAGCTGCCAGGTCTGTGTGCGGAGGAGGAGCATGTTCGGATGGGACAAGGCCTTTGAGCAAGCGGCCGTGGACAGTGAACACTGTAGTGTGCAAAGGAGCAAAGTTGCCCCGTGGGTTAACAAGCCGACATGGGTCAGAAATAAATAAACAACAGAGTGGTGCACAGAAAACCGGCCATGCTTTAGAACCGTTGCGTGAGCAGAAACAACCAGTGCTGATTCAGATGGCTGGAATATTTATGTTGTTGTTTGAGAGAGACGTCAGACTTTGTGGAATTGTTTGAGAGAGAGAGTCCGGCCTTTCTTTGTGGATTGTTTGATGAAGAGTCAGCCTTTGTGGATTGTTTGACAGGAGAGAGTCAGCCTTTGTGGAATTGTTTGAGATAGATGAGATAGTAGTATCATGAATGCACGAAGTCTAATCAGTGGAGGGGTTGTGTCGGCCACTGATGTGCATTGAGAGGGTGTCTATTTACAGCCATGGGCACACAACCCCATTCCACTGATGACTTCATGACACCAGCCTCTCATTCACAGCAAGCAGGGGGCACACAACCCCATCACTGATGACTTCATGACACGAATTGTTTGGTTGGAAAACCCCCCCCACCCTAACAAAATAAAAAATTGAGAATGCTACTGGCATGTTGGTGATAAAAAAAGTCAGGGTTGGATGGTATTGCCGTTGCTCGTACGTAAGCCGTCCTGAAATGGTTTCTATCTATCACTCTTTGACCAGTAGACCATTTATTCTCAGAGCAGTTTGGTCTGAGCATTCCTTTTTCGTTGCTGCTGATATATGTACATATGTGTGTAATTCCTTTCTGTTGTGCGCTCGTTACTACTCATATTGTCGTGTATTCCTTTTCTGTTGTTGCGCTCCTGTACATATGTGTGTATTTCCTTTTTGTTGCTGTGCCTGTACATATGTGTGTATTTCCTCTTTCTGTTGCTTGCCTCTTTGTACAATATGTGTGTATTTTCCTTTTCATGTGCGATGCTCTGTAACATATGTGGGTATTCATCTTTTCTGTGTTGGCTGCTCTTGCACATATGTGTGTATTTTCTTTTCTGATGTTGCTGATCTTACATTATGTGGTATTTCCTTTCTGTTGATGCCTCATGTACATATGTGTGTATTGCCCTTTTCTGTTGCTGCTCTGTACATATGTGTGTATTTCCTTGTTCTCGGTGCTGATGCTCTGTACATATGTGTGTATTTCCTTTTCGGTTGCTGCTCTGTACATATGTGTGTATTGCCTTTATGTTGCTTGCTGATCTGTAATCACTGTGTGTATTTTTCCTTTTGTTCGATGAACTCTGTAAATTATGTGTAATTTTCCTTTTCTGGTGATGATCTGGTACATATGTGTGTATTTCCTTTTCTGTTGATGCCTGATTTTTGTACATATGTGTGTAAATTTTCCTTTTCTGTTGCTGCTGCTCTGTACTATGCGTGTATTTACCTTTTCTTTGCAGCTATGTAAAATATGGTGTGTTATTTCCATTTTCTGTTGCTGCTTTGTAAATTATCGTGTGGTATTTCTTTTTATGTTGCTGATGCTCTGTACATATAGCTGGATTTACCTTTGTTGTTTGATGATGATAATGTAAAATATGTGTTGTAAGTTTAATTTTCTGTTGCTGCTCTGTAAATATGTGTGTATTTGCCTTTTCTGTTGCTGCTGATGTATGTACAAGTGTTGTATTATATTTTTATCGTTGATAGACTTGTCAAAATATGTCGCTGTATTTACATTTTATGTTGTTAGATGATATGTACATATCGTGTGTATTTCCTTTTGTGTTTTTGATGCTCTGTACATATCGTGTGTTGTACTTTCATTTTATGTTGCATTTGATGATCTGTACATATGTGTGTACTTTCAATTATTTCTGTTGCTGCTGATTGTAAATATGTGTGTGTATTTACTTCTGTTGCTGCTATAGTACATAGTGTTGTGGATTATTTCTATTTTATGTTGGTGCTGATTGTAAATATGTTGTGTATTTTGTTAGACTATATGTTATTATCGTCTAGAGTACTGACGAGTTCTTTGCGTGGTTGGGGGTCAGTGCGTACCCCTCCTCATAAAATCAGAGAGAGAGATGTAAAGAAAAATTGCATCATGCTTGCGTCATTGATCCAATATGCGTTTTTATTTCTTCCGGCTTCCATTTTTCAACCGATAAAGAGAGAGAACAATTTTCAGGATGTTTAGAAGGTAGGATTTGAATTCTACTTCTATTTTACGTTCAAGGTTTCCTCAATGCAATGGGTGTGGGTGTGAAAGTTGTTTGGTTACATAGAGTATATTGATAAAAATTGCAACACCCGTATGTAGGGTGCGCACTGACCCGTACCATGTGCGCACTGACAAAATTTGTCATCAGTTCGCAGAAAATCTGAGTACTGAGGGGGGGTTGCGTACCCCTTAGCGGAATCTGATATGCAATATGACGTCAATTTGTGGATCTCCAGTTCAATATTGGTAAAATGATTTAGTATCAGCTAGGCGTCTGTTAAAATGTTTCGGCTATCCCCACTGTATCAACGCTTGTTGTAAAACTGGAAACCGTTTTCTTAAAAACTAAACTTTTTTGTTTTATGCTTTTTTAATTACATGTTAAATTTTATAATTATTTTCCTTTAAACCACTGTTTTTAATATTGCTGTTTAAAGGATTATGCATTTTTCATCTCACTGTGAAAACTTTTCTATGGAACTGATGCTTCATGCTTTGCAGTCAGTATATTGTTGATAAAAAACATGTATGATTGTTTTCTTCTGAATGCTTATTTCCTGGTAACTGTGAGAATTATTACTTCTGACTTCATTCTTTCAATTTCGGCCTTCAGGAAATATTTGTGGATGGAGAACACCACTAATTAGTTTTTCTCCAGTTTTTTCGTTTTAACTAGTCAGAATTTCTTCTTACTTTTAGCAGATTGTTTCTTTTTTTGTTTAGTGTTGAATTGAGTATATAGGTTTTATCAGTAGAGAAACATATTGATGTGTGTTCTCAGTTTTCTCTTCTCATCACGTTTGTACTTTCCCCACTTAAATGTGAAAATGTCATCTTACTTTAGTTTTTAATATAATGCTTCATTTTCTTTTTCTTTTGGGGTTTTGGTGGTTTGTTTTTGGTTTTGTTCTTTGCATTCAGCGTATATCAATATTTGTGGGAGAGAACAGATAATTTACTGTTAATCTCTCGTAATGAAGATTATTCTCATCGTACATTGAGTTGCAATTCTGTTGTGCCCATTGTTGTCCAGGGATCGTTAGTCCCTTCACACTTCACATCAGCGACCTGTCCAAACGTCGCCCCAAAACCCTACAAATCCACTAACATTCTTCCCGACCCCATTCCCTCAACAGTTCATTCCACCATTCACCCTTCAACAGTCGCTACAGTTCCTCAACAGTCCCTCAAACGTCCTCACATTCTTGTCTTCCCCTAAATTTCATTCAATCTAACTCTAAACCTCTACTGTTGGCTTCCCTGGCCTGTCTGTCCATTCTGAAATGTCCTCATTCCTTGTCTTCCCCTACATTCATTTCAATCTAACCCTAAAATCTCTAACTGTGGCTTCCCTGGCTTCATGTCTTGTTCTTCCCTAATTCATTTCAATCTAAATAAAATCTAACGGTTGGCTCTCCTGGCCCTTTCTTTCATTTTGAACTGTCCTCACTTCTTGTTTCTTTAGCTTAATTTTTTGTACTGAATCGGGTTGCATCCTTTTTCAAAAAAAGACATGTTCCTTCCGCCCAATTGTGAAAGTGATTTTCATTTTGTTGTTACTCCTACTTTTGCTGAGTTTGGTAAAACAAGCCGTTAGGGGAAAAGGAAAACATAGTTCTGCACCAATAGGTTGGTTGAATTTTGAAATACTGTAATATTGAAATACATTACTATGTACTTCAAGGACTTTCTGATGAAAGACCTTTTTTTTTAATGTGATTATTATTCTAATTATTATGAACACATGACTTGAAAGCTTTAGAATAAATAGAATGGTGCTGCGGCATTTTATTCTTCGGCCTTATAAGTCACCATTTCTTTTGTGTGTTTGTTTGCTCTTCTTAAGGTTCCTTTAATTTAGATTTTTTTCTTTGTAGTGTACATTTTTGTGGAGTTTGGTTACATTGCAATTTTTTCTGGTTTAATACATCATTACATTGCTCAAAATTTGCTGAAGATAGAATTTTATAATCCTTGATTACGTAAGGAGGTGGTGTAGTTGTAAAAGCAATCAATTAGTACAGACCGGAAAGGATGCAACTCATCCGTGAACATGTTTTATCCAACTTCTTAGTTCACGTGCATCACTGCGTGAATTTTCGAAGCACACGTTACCCCACCAACAACAACAAAAAAAGGAAAGAGGGAAAAGAAGGAAAGAAGAAAGGGAATCGGAAGGAAAAAGTGTCATTTCGCCATGAAATGCGAGCGGATAAAACATAAAAGTGAGTTTTTTTTTTTTTTAAAATGTTCAGCTCAACGAAATTTTTTGCTCACCTCAATATAAACGCTGTACAGAAAGCCACCAGTCTCCTGGTCCGAAGTGAGATTTACGGTACATCATTTTGACACTCACCAGCTGCTTTTTTGGTCTTTGAGTGTTGTCTAATAGGAGTAACAGTTGTACACCAGGACTATTTGTGTCATAATGTTTGGGAATGTCGCTTCCAGAGTTGGATTCACTTGCCATGAGCTGGCGTTACTAGCGATACAGTCGTGGTAACGGTGGCCGAATTTGGGAGACTGATTTTGTTTTTAAAGGCTGTTTCCTGATTGTTTTTACAGGCCTGTACAAAAAATCGTTTTCACACACCCCTCTTGAGAGTATTTTCATTGCTGAATGCCTACAGCGTGTGGCAACATTCCACCCAAAACTGTGAGGAACGGCTCCATGGCTGCCTTCACTTCCCTGGGCAATGTTTGGGCATCTGCTCATTCCAGTCATGAGCGCGCTGCTCTGAGAGAGCCCAGAACCACGTCATCGGACATCTCGGGACATGATGAGACGTGGGACATGAATTCCTCTTCAACCACCGAGATTGTCCACGGGTCGTCTTTTTTTTCACAGATGGTCTACCTTTTCAGGCGTGTGCGAGATTCTCAGGGAGAGCACTTACCAGAAAAACGGTGAGTCAGAGAGAATGGACTAGATACTGGGGATTTGGGTCTTTGACAGGTTTGGGCCTGTGTCGGTCATGTTGGAGGGGGGGGGGGACAGAGGGGCGGGGGGGGGAAAAACAGTCACAAAACGTTCAAAAAAGGAACCCTGATAGCAGTTCCTACAGGGATTGACTGGGGTCATCGATTGTTCCACATCAAACCCTTCTTGCTGGCATGATCCGAGATGTTACCTCATCTTCATGATGATAAATCCCACCTTTTCATCGAGCCAATGGGTTGTTTACGCGCCTCCTGCAGCAGGAGATTCATCGTCCATATGAGGTAGGTTGCCCGATCTCCAGAGACTCGTGCTGATGAACAAGTTGGTGGAGTCTGGTGTTGTCTGAACATGCTCCAGGCAGCCGTTCACAGCAGTCAAGAAGTCTACATTGACTGGGAACAGTGGCCTGGTTAAGGATTAGAACACCAGGATCAGAAGGAGCTTGCAAAATGCCTGCCAGAACATATGATACTGGCTTTTCAAAGATGGAATGCAGTGAGGGGGGTCCGCACAGCTATCCACGTTTTCTTGCCACAAAAAAAAAGCAACAAAAAATTAGCGAAAATATTGAAAAGTTGCCCATTGGTTGTGGTCGTTTCTCAGAATGGTCTTGATGGGGTACAACAACCTCTCCTTGAGGTGGCAAAGCAAATATTCTCTTTTGACCAACAAAATGTGAAGATGAAATATGAATTGAACTAAATTTTAACAAAAAATGGTGGATTTATGTTATCTTGTGATAATGTTGCTTGTCAAAGATAATCATTAGCAAAATTTTGAGCACTACAGGTATACTTCAAGTCCATAAATTTTCTGTAAGATTTGCTTCTTTAAAATAAACAGTTATTTTATGATCAAAAGAACGTCTTTGTGTCTGTAGTCTGTAGTTCTGGATCAGTGATTATACCATACATGTGGAATGATTTATGTATGTGTGGTATCTGTATGCATGCACGTATGTGGGTGCAAATGTTATGTAAGTGTGTGCCTACACGCATGCAAAACTGTTCACCCATTCACAACATTTGTCACAATTCTATGCAAATTTTGAACAACAACAAAATAGATTAATTGTAAAAAGAATACAGTATGCCAATGCCAACATTTGCGAAAACTGATAATATCAACTCGGAGAATTCAATCGAAATATTCCTTTGGGTGATACCCTATTCCTCAGTGGGGTTCTCTCCCTCCTGTCTGTCCCCTAAAGCACAAGTGCTGAATAAAAATAGAAGGACAAGATAAACAAAAAGCAAACATTTCAGGCAGCCATAAGTAATTGACAATCTATATTTGCCATGCCCAGGGCACTCCCTCCTACCCCTGCCGACACCGTCAAAATCCTAATAATAATAATATGATTTTTATATAGCGCAAACACCTCTCAGTGACAAACTTTGAGCCCTTGTGCTTACAAATTATTAAAAATAAAGATACATATAAATAAGCACCACTAAAAGTAATACACCAAAGGATACACTAATACTAGCATTAATGCCAGTTACATCCGTAGGCATAAACACATATTATAATAAACATCAATATAGAAATTATTATATTCAAACGCAGACAACACAAGGCGTCCCAACAAATTAGTTACATTAATATGAATTGAAAAAAAAAAAAAGAATAAATTACAAGTAGATAGATTAAAAACAAAAACTATATTGTATATTTCCAAATTCTCAGTGCGCTATCCCAATAGTGACGATTTAAATTTTTTTAAAGAGGGGTTTAGTCGAGGGCACTTCTGAAAATTTAGAGTTTGCTAACCTCCATTATTCGGTCAAAATACCATAGCGCACAAAGCAACAATGGTTTTTTAGTCGACGCTTGAAACCGCAGGATGCAGTCCAGCGTGACGGGGCAAATACAAATTTTTTTTTGAAAAAATTAGGGGTGGCCAGTTGCTACAAAGTGACCTTATAGAACTTGCAAACTGTGACGTAAAAAATAAAATTACATCAGATTTAGAATGACGCACTGCGGTTCAACATGCTGTGTGTCTCAAAACACAACGAGGGAGGGCTGGGGAATCTCCGAATAGTGAGTAACTTCACCTGTGTGACCGCTTGAATTAGGCGAGATCACTCCTACACACCATGAAATTACCCCCTCATTATTTCCGAACAAGTCATATTATGGTGAGTACACATGTGCTTTCTTTATAGGCTCATTCGACGTGTGGAACCAGAGAAACCAGGTCAAAGCCAGCTGGCATTCTCATTCTGGAAATTCCCTTTCCACCATCAGGATCCTACTTCCACGCAACACGCGTTCAGCTGTACATGCATGAAACTCCAGGTCCAAGCCAAATGGCATCTACCTCAGATCGGAATTCCTTCCCCAATCAGGATCCTAATTCACTACAAAACACGCTTGCAGCTGTACTGTTGAAAGGTATTCACACATTTTCCTTGCCTTGTCCCAAGACCTGCTGCTTGCAACAAAAATTCGAAAACATTCCCTCTCCCCGTAAGTTGGGAACTCAAGAACCTCTCTGTCTTTTAAATCAAATCTCCAAAACAGCCAGTGAGGACACATGAAAAAAAGGAGTAGGTAGTATAGAGAGAGAGAGGAGAGAGAGAGGATGAGTGTATAAATTAGAGAGAACTCAGTGTAATCATCGAGATTATAGATACATCTAGATTGATGATAGATAGTCTATGCACTATCTACTCAGTTCTGCTCTTGTCGTTGGGAGTTTAATATTAACAGTATTAGTTCTTTAGTCTCCAGATTGGATAGATTACTAAGGACAGAATGATCTGAAGCAAGAAGGGAGGTAAGGAAGAGAAGGGAAAGGGAAATAAAGAGAAAGATTAAGGGAATAACGAATGGACGTTGAATAATAAAATAAAGGAAGAAAAGGAAAATTAATTGGTGTAAATGAGAAAGAGGGTGGTTTGGTTGGTGATCACAAATGGATTCAGGGATAGATAGAGAATATAGTATCTCCTCTCTCCTCCACTATATAATCTAACACTCTCATCTCATATACTAAAATACATCTTAACATTACACCTAACTACATAACTCTTATCTATAAATCCTAGCTTAATTGAAGAAAAAATCATATCATATATATCTATCTATATCTCTATACGCTATATGGGACATTTCATTCAATAACTTAGGTTGTTTTTTCACATCTTGACTCCTGGATGGAACCTCGATTGTTGATTGGTATATTAAATAGTGCCAATGAATATTGTAGTTTAGGGAGAATGAGAGAGGAGAGAGAAGAGAGAATGAAAATGAATGAATATAACTTTTATTTTCTGAGATATAGAGTAAGTATAAATACTTTTTTTCACCAGTCATCACAAAACAAAAAAAGGAAAAAAAAACAAAGCAAAGATTAATAAAAATAAGAAAAGGCATGCAAAGCAAAGAAAACGAAACACACATTATCATCAAAAGCAGGCACATTATCAATTATAAAACAGACACATAATAAATTCAGCATTATTCATAAATACGTTAAGAAAAGGGGAGGTGGGGGACGAAAAGTAAGTGAGTATCTAGAACAAACAAACATGAACGTAAGAAAAATAGAAGAATAGGAGGGGGAGTAAAGAAGAAATGAATGAGGGGAGGGGTGGGGGAAGAGAAAGAAATGGATAGAGCGAGAGACAGCAAAGACATAAACCGGAAAGCTAGGGAGAAGGAGTAAAGAAGGAGAGAGAGATGGAAGGAGGACAAACAGAGAGAGAGAGAGAAGATAGGGAGACAGACGGGTAGGCAGACAGAACGAACAGACAAAAGAGTATGGATAAAGAGACAGAATGAGAGAGAAAGAGGGAAGAGAGAGAGAGAGAGCGAGAGAGAGACGACGAGAGAGAGATAGAGAGAGAGAGATGAGAGAGAAGAGACCGGAGAAGAGAAACATTTTAGGCCATGCCTATTCTTACTTAAGTATAGTATTAGGTACGTTATGGTCACAGAGACATCTCTGTGAAATTCGGGTTGCTCCACCCTGAGAGCGTCGTCGCAGCAGAGAGGGCGCGCCACATAATCAGTTTTAAAAAACCTCTGCATGTGATTTTGGTGTGACTGATGAGGAAGGAAAGGGAGGGGGGATTAAATGACAGCTTTTCAGTCGTCTTGCCACTGGTTTAACGTGGTGCTAGATGGAGGAGAGCGAGAGAGAGAGAGAGAGAGAGAGAGAGAGGAGAGACGAGTGAGAGGGGGGAAGATTGGAGAGAGAAGAGAAGAGAGGAGAGAGAGAGAGAGAGAGAGAGAGAAGAGAGAGAGAGAGAGATGAGAGAGATGTGAGATGAGAGAGAGATGGAGAAGAGAGAGAGAGAGATAGATGAGAGAGAGAGACAGCGAGGAGAGAGATAGAGAGAGAGAAGAGATAGAGAGAGAGAGAGAGAAGAGCAGAGAGAGAGAGAGAAACGAAAACGACAACTTAAAACGAAAATTTTATTTAAACCGGGAACATGAAGATGAGCAGTACATGCTTTTTTTTCTTTTTCTTTTTTTCTCCACCCAGCCCTGGGGAAAAATAAAATAAATCAAACAAGAAAGCTAAATACTATATGTACATGCAGAAATGAGAAGAAAAGGGAGGGGAGGATGGGGGGGAATAGGCACAGAGGGGGATAAGGATGGGGAAAATTTTGAATTTAAAGTACAGGGAAAAAAAAAAAAAAAAAGTCACATCATGCAAACATAAAAACAGCAAAGGATAACACTCCTCACCATTATCAGTAATAGTAAGATAGTAATAAACAAATCAAGTTATCATACAAAAGTATCAAAACCATAGTAACAGAATTAGTAATAAACAAATCAATTTATATCATACAAAAGTATCAAACACATATATGTTACACATATTATAACAAAATCAGCAATCATAAATAATATCATTCACATGTTTTCTTTTAATCTCTGAAATAGAATATTTTGATACGCGTTTTCGAAAGAAGTAATGCTGCTTTTCTGCTTAAGATTAGTTGTTAAGGAATTACAAAGAGTACCACCTGAGCATGTTAAACTTGTTTTAAAAAGATCAGTTCTGGGTTTAGGAATAACCAATATTGTTAGTACATCTAGACGTGTTGATTGAAAACTTTTTAATAATGTTGGAGGTGCACAAAACCATTTGATTATTCTAAACATCATCGACAGCTTTGTTGTATTGAAGTTCGTCTGTAAGAGTTAACATTTTTAGTGCGCATGTAATCTTGAAAGTTAGTTGTTAGAGAAAGAAGATTTTAGGGAGGACTTGCTTTAAGGGCTCGATTCATGGAACATGATTAAGCTTTAATGTGTGCCATACTTGAACCGAAGCAGGTTGTAGAGGGGAATCTATGTGTGATTGAATACATGATAAAGAAGTGCTTACGGGAATCGAGAAAGGAAGTTTTAATGTCGAGAGGCGAGAAGTGCACTTTTTGTGAGGACACGTTTGCTCAAACTAATAATTGGGGAGACCAGAAAGATTATTGTTAAGTAACCACTAACACTTTGTGAGAAGCTGACTAATTCAACTTTGTTTATTGTGAATGATATTGGAGGCAAAGGAAAGGTTAGGTTTTGTCGTTTTTTGCGTGAGTACGATCATACATTTGTTTTGTATCATTCAATTGTTCATGTGGTTAAGTTCGTTCATTCCAACTAGCTGATCTATATTTTCTTGCAGTTTAAAGGATAGCTGATTGAGATCAGTATGGTTGCCGTGAATTGACGTATAATCGGCAAACATACACAAGGTTCTTTAATATGAGGAGGAAGATTCATTGACATATAGTAAAAACAAAAGAGGACCTATAATGATCCTTGTGGAACCCCAAATTTGATGGTAAGAAACTAGATTGTTTACTATGAAGGAAAACAGTCTGCTTACGATTTGTAATAAATGATTTGAGTAACTGAAGGAACGATTTTGAAATCTATATATTTGCTATTTTCCTCAGTAGTAGATATGGTCGATTACATCCAAATGCTTTGGCGAAGTTACTAAATAGGAACCCTGTAATTTAAATCATCATGTTTGCAAGCCATGGTCAACAAGAATTAGTAAAAGCTGTGTGGCAGAGTGATGTGATCGAAAGCCAGAGGATTAGTGTGTATTAAATCATATTTAGATAAATGAGAAATTATGTATTTGCTAAAATGCTTTTCTAGAGGTTTAGAAAGAACAGAAACGAGCAAAATAGGTCCATAGTTTGAAGGGTCAGCTTTATCACCATATTTAAAAAGTGGTATAACTTTAGCTTGCTTCAGAATGTTAGGAAAATAACTTTTATCGATACAGAGGTTGTATAGATAAGTCAGTGTGTCTGTAATGAGAAGGAGCACTAAGTTTAAGAATAATTCCATCTAAACCATCAAGATCACGTGTACCTGTTTGTTTTAAATTATTAAGATAAAGATAAACATCACAAACTGTTGTTGCATGAACAGCTAGTTCGGATTTAATTTCTTTTGACACACAGAAATCTTTCAGCAATTTGAGATCATTTTGTTCAGACCTATCATGTTTAACGGTAACGTTAGCTACATTTTTAGAAAAATGACGATTTAGTGATCCAGGCTGGACATTTCACAGGAGAGAGAGAGAGAGAGAGAGAGAGAGAGAGAGGAGAGGGAGAGAGAGAGGAGACTGAGGGAAAGAGATGAGAGAGCGAGAAGACCGAGAGAGAAGGAGAGAGAGAGGAAGAGAGAGAGAGAGAGAGAGAGAGACGAAGAGAGAGAGAGAGATGATGAGAGAGAGTAGGCAGACAGAGAGGGGTGGGTAAAAAAAAGAAGAGAGAGAAAAAAACCTCCACTGAATAAGTTTTTAAGAGATTATTCCATTGTGAAGCAGGTAGAATGCAAACCCAGAGGACAAACCCGTGGTCTTCACTCCCGGTTAGTGGCAACAGTTTCCTTTATGCACGGAAACTACAATCAGACATCAGTCTACTGTGTCCGTGATTTATGGTAAGTTCGTGTAATTAGATAGCCTTGGCCGCTTAGTGTCTTGAAAGCGTGACCGGTTAAAACGACCTTTGACGAAAACGACCCCTACGAAAACGGCCCTACTATTACGAAAACGGCCCCGGTACTCGGGACGAAGACGGCCCTACTTGTTACAAAAACGGCCCTGGACTCGAGATGAAAACGGCCCTTCTCTTACCAAAATGGCCCGTGGACTAAAATGAATTTTTGTGTTCGTGTTCGTTCTCTCTCTCTCTCTCTAGTAGTATCTATCTCTCTCTATATCTCCATCTCACTTCTCTCTCTCTCTCTCTATCTCTATCTCTCTCTCGTTCTCTCTCTATCTCTATCTCTCTATCTTCAGGTCAGGGTCAGGTCAGGTCAGGTAGTTAGGACATTAGCCTCGCAGCCTCTTCACTGTCCTTTCATATTTGTTTGAACTTTTGCACAGCTGAGAAGTTTTTGTATTTTGTTTTCGGCAAATCTGCTTTTAGTCATGATCGTATTGTAGTTTTGATGTGTTGGTGTATCCACCAAGGAGGTTTTTGAATGTGTTAGATTCTGTGCTGCGTTTAATAGTGACAGGAAGGAAGATTACAAACTTTGTTACTCTGTTAGCAAAAAAATAATTTATAATGTTAGTTCTGCTGTATTGGGTTAGTATTTTTAAATCACTGTCACGGGTTCTTGAGGTCAGTGTTAGCTGGAACAAAAATTTTAGAATTGTTTCAATCGTGAAAATTTGATATGTATTTATCAAGATCCCCACGAATTCATCGTATTTCAGATATGGAATTCACTTGTCTAGTATGGTTCGTAATCAAGGTGGACTAACGCCTTTAAGCAATTGTTGAATCGTCTTGGACCCTTTGCTATGCTTTGCGATTGCCTTTAAAAACGGACTCCAGACCGATTCCATACTCTAGGATGAGGTCTGACCAAAACTTTATCATAGGTTTTAACACTACTATATATCTTGACAACCCAATAAAACTTCTTCTACTTAGGCCAAGATTTTGTTGCCTTTACAAAAGGCCGATTAATGTGGTTATCAAATGCAAACCAAGAGTCAACGATACCTCCAGATCCTTTCATCTTTGCAAGTCTTTAAAAAAGGTGGTCCGGTACCCTGTGAAAATTCATAATTTGCAACTTGGATTATTCTTTCTAAAATGCATCCACCTTACATTTACTATCATTTAAAACAAATTCCATTCTCTGTCCAGTTTTATTTAGTCTTGTCAATGCATGTTGAATGGTTTAGATTTTTGAACGAGTTATTTGTATTATTTGGTCTCATCACTAGCTCTCTCTCTCCTCTCTCTCAGCTCTCTCTCTCTCTATCTCTGCTCTCTCTCTCTCCTCTCTTCTCTCTCTCACTCTCAGTGTGTGCATTGTGTGTGTGTGTGTGTTGTGTGTGTGGTGTGTGTGATGTGTGTGTGGTGGTGTGTGATGGGTGTGTGTGTGTGTGGTTATGTGTATGTGGTTGTCTGTCAGAAAGAACCATGGACACTAACACATTGAGATAATCAGTGGACAGACAAATGGACAAATGATTCCAGAATACCCATATAATAAACAGTGGGCCGTTTTGGTGGTGTGAGGGTCGTTTCGTTGACAGTAGGGCCGTTCTGGTAGGACACAGGACTGTTTTAGTATTTTGAGTAGGCTGTTTGGGTTTTCGAGGAGGCCGTTCGGCCTTTTTCCGTAGGGACCGTTTCCGACAGGGCCGTTTTCTTTAGTAACACAAAGTTGTTTATGTTAGAGGCGGACCCCAAGATGTTCTCGCGCCCTGCAAACAAATGAGCGGGCATTGCATATGTATCTGCATGAAAATACGTTGGCAGGCCACCGAATACAGGTGACAGTGACAGGTGCAGTGAATTTGAAGAAACATCTTCTATAAATTGTGTTAATCAAGAGCTTGGAAGTCACAAATAAAAGCACAGGGACTGTCGCCGAACGAACATTTGTCATTCTGTCCAATCTGGATGTTCAGGCGTTCTTTGCTGATCTGATAGAAAGTTTTGATTACCGTTGAGATGATACACCGATTACAGTGCAAATTCATTTCAAACACAAACAGTAAAACACCATTATGTTGCAAGCATACACCTGCGACAGCGTGCAAACATACAGAAACTGTACATGCATAATTACACCAAACAGTAGTATGATGTACTCCACATGTGGTTCGTGCTTGTCAGTGTGGTGTACGGGGACCACTACAGTAGCGGATTGGGTTTGCCCCCGATACTACGAAATAAAGGCTATGCGTCCAACTTTTTTTCTGTGGCCATGAGGTTTAAGATGGTCCTGCAAGATCTAAGAGGGTCCCAATGGTCCTGCAAGATGCGGGGTCCCATGCCATGGACCCCTTCACGTGGTTTACTTTTAGAGGGTCCCAGAGAGGTGTAGGGGGCCCATCATGTGGTTACAAGCATAGAAATGAAAAACATTTGAAGTTATTCAACTATTAGAACTAAATTGGAGTAGCAATACACTAAAACATGGGCAATCAATAATCATCATATAGACAAAGTTCCCATGGTTTCATAAGTCGCCACAATGAGGAATGACAGAAAATGCAATCACAGAATACCTGATTAATTATCTATACAATTACAAAACAGCCAGAGGACACAGATACAGAAACAGACACAGCCAGAGACAAGACCACAGAGTCAACAGGACACAACATGGTATTTTCTTTCTCTTGCTCAAGTTTCTACAGCAATGGATAACATTCTTTCACAAGTCACAATTCGTTACTAAAAATGGCAATAAAATATCATGAAATCCATTTTGTCTTTAGATTCCAGAAATCAGTGTTTCTCACTGAATAAAATATAATGCACACAAAAAAAAAGACACACACCACACACCACTCAGAGAGAGAGAGAGAGGTCATCACACACACACAAGAACATAGACACACACAGCACACACGCACACAACACAGCATGCCTTTGTTGACTGTGTAACAAATGTTTCGGTACATTCTTGACCCAATGACATTATATACGCTGTTAGGTTGTTTCTTTCACAAAAACTGCGGTTAGATTTCATAGCATTCTGTAGCAAACCGCGCATTCATTTGGCGTTTTCACACACGGACCACAAGAATTCTTTCTCCAGTGATGAGTGGGAGGAGCGCTGTTTTTACAACTTGAAGGTTTTGATGAAAAATGTATGGGATGCAATGCAATTGTGTTAACGTAGAGTCCTGACTCGCGTTAAAATCTTCGTCTAAAATCATTTGCAATTTTGCTAAATAACCCAATTAGACCTCAATACATGAATTTCACGTTGAATCATGATTCCACATGTCAATCAAAATCGAATCGCAATTCAGATTGCGATGTGTGTGTCGTGCCATGTGGTGGACCTTTAGTTTCGCCTGCGATAGAGAACGCGACAACCACACACCATTGATAACTCAGAATCAGTGAAGCGTGCGACAACCACAACATTGGTCACTTCAGACTCAGTGGCGTGGGCGACAACCCCACACACATTGATCACGTCAGTGACTCAAGTGCATTTGCGACAACACACACATTGATCACTTCAGGACTCAGGGCAGTGCGACAACCACACAATTGATCACTTCAGACTCTTGGCATGCGACAACCACACACATTTGGTCACTTCCGACTAGTGGCGTGCGAAAACCCACAAATTGATCACTCAGATCAGTGGCATGCCTACAACACACACCATTTGGTCACTTCAGGACTCAGTGGCGTGCGACAAACAAAACATTGATAACTCAGACTCAGTGGCATGCGACAAAACCACACACATGATCACTTCAAGACTCAGTGAGCATGCGACAACCCACACACAGTGATCACTTCAGACTCAGTGCAGAGACAAACTCACACACAGTGATCACCTTCAGACTCAGTGGCACGCGACAACCACACAAAATGAGCACTTCAGACTCATGTGGCGTGCGACAACCACAACACAGGGTCACCGCAGACTCAGCGGCGGGCGACAACCCACACACCATTGATCAAATTCAGACTCAGTGGGCGTGCGACAACCCACACACATTGGTCATTCAGAATCAGTGGACGTGCGACAACCACACACAGTGATCACTTCAGGGACTCAGTGGCGCGTGATATGCTCTTGCAAAGCCGAGGTTGAGCAGCCTAGTAGGGGTCATTCAGTGACGAATGCAACAAGGCTAGGCATTCTTCACTTCACAATGCGGCTCTCAGTGTAGCAGCCTAGTCAGGGGTCATTCAGTGACGAATGCAACAAGGCTAGGCATTCTTCACTTCACAATGCGGCTCTCAGTGTAGCAGCCTAGTCAGGGGTCATTCAGTGACGAATGCAACAAGGCTAGGCATTCTTCACTTCACAATGCGGCTCTCAGTGTAGCAGCCTAGTCAGGGGTCATTCAGTGACGAATGCAACAAGGCAAGGCATTCTTCACTTCACAATGCGGCTCTCCTGTTGTAGCTGCCTAGTCAGGGGTCATTCAGTGACGAATGCAACAAGGCTAGGCATTCTTCACTTCACAATGCGGCTCTCAGTGTAGCAGCCTAGTCAGGGGTCATTCAGTGACGAATGCAACAAGGCTAGGCATTCTTCACTTCACAATGCGGCTCTCAGTGTAGCAGCCTAGTCAGGGGTCATTCAGTGACGAATGCAACAAGGCTAGGCATTCTTCACTTCACAATGCGGCTCTCAGTGTAGCAGCCTAGTCAGGGGTCATTCAGTGACGAATGCAACAAGGCTAGGCATTCTTCACTTCACAATGCGGCTCTCAGTGTAGCAGCCTAGTCAGGGGTCATTCAGTGACGAATGCAACAAGGCTAGGCATTCTTCACTTCACAATGCGGCTCTCAGTGTAGCAGCCTAGTCAGGGGTCATTCAGTGACGAATGCAACAAGGCCAGGCATTCTTCACTTCACAATGCGGCTCTCAGTGTAGCAGCCTAGTCAGGGGTCATTCAGTGACGAATGCAACAATGCTAGGCATTCTTCACTTCACAATGCGGCTGTCAGTGTAGCAGCCTAGTCAGGGGTCATTCAGTGACGAATGCAACAAGGCAAGGCATTCTTCACTTCACAATGCGGCTCTCAGTGTAGCAGCCTAGTCAGGGGTCATTCAGTGACGAATGCAACAAGGCAAGGCATTCTTCACTTCACAATGCGGCTCTCAGTGTAGCAGCCTAGTCAGGGGTCATTCAGTGACGAATGCAACAAGGCTAGGCATTCTTCACTTCACAATGCGGCTCTCAGTGTAGCAGCCTAGTCAGGGGTCATTCAGTGACGAATGCAACAAGGCTAGGCATTCTTCACTTCACAATGCGGCTCTCAGTGTAGCAGCCTAGTCAGGGGTCATTCAGTGACGAATGCAACAAGGCAAGGCATTCTTCACTTCACAATGCGGCTCTCAGTGTAGCAGCCTAGTCAGGGGTCATTCAGTGACGAATGCAACAAGGCAAGGCATTCTTCACTTCACAATGCGGCTCTCAGTGTAGCAGCCTAGTCAGGGGTCATTCAGTGACGAATGCAACAAGGCAAGGCATTCTTCACTTCACAATGCGGCTCTCAGTGTAGCAGCCTAGTCAGGGGTCATTCAGTGACGAATGCAACAAGGCCAGGCATTCTTCACTTCACAATGCGGCTCTCAGTTGTAGCAAGCTAGTCACGGCAGTCATTCAGTGACGAATGCAACAAGCTAGGCATTACTTCACTTCACAATGCGCTCTCAGTGCTGTTAGTAGCTAAGTCAGGGGTCATTCAGTGCCGAATGCAACAGGCTAGGCATCTTCACTCACAATGCGGCGCTCAGTGTAAAGCAGGCCTAGTCAGGCAGGTCATCAGTGACCGACTGCAACAAGGCTAGGCATTTCTCCACTTCACAATGCGGCTCTCAGTGGTCAGGCAAAGCCTAGCACGGGTCATTCAGTGTGACGAATCAACCAAGGCTAGGCATCTTCACTTCACAATGCTGGCTCTCAGCGTAGCAGCCTAGTCAGGGGTCATCCAGTGACGAAGAACAAGGCAAGGCACATTCTCACTTCAACAATGCGGGCTCTCAGGTAGCAGGCCTAGTCCACGGGGTCATTCAGTGATGAATGCAAGAGGCTAGGCATCTGCATTCACAATGCGGCTCTCAGTGTAGCGCCTAGTCAGGGGTTCATCAGGACGAATGCAACAAGGCCAGGCATTTTTCACTTCACAATGCGGCTCTCAGTGTAGCGCCTAGTAAAGGGGTCATTCAGGTGACGAATGCAAACAAGGCTAGGCATTCTTACTCACAAATGCGGCTCAGGTAGCAGCCTAGTCAGGGGTCATCAGTGACGAAATGCAACAAGGCTAAGGCATTCTTCACTTCACAATGCGGCTCTCAGTGTAGCAGCTAGTCAGGGGTCATTAAGGACGAAATGCAAAAAGGTAGGCATTCTTCAATTCCCACAATGCGGCTCTCAGTGTAGCAGCCTAGTCAGGGGGTCATTCAGGGACGAAATGCAACAAGGCTAGGCATTCTTCACTTCACAATGCGGCTCTCAGTGTAGCAGCCTAGTCAGGGTATTCAGTGACGACTGCAACAAGGCCAGCATTCTTCACTTCACAAGCGGCTTCAGTGTAGCAGCCTAGTCAGGGGTCATTCCAGTGACGAAGCACATGGCTAGGCATTCTCACTTCCACAATGCGGCTCTCAGTGTAGCAGCCTAGGTCAGGGTCATTCAGTGACGATGCAACAAGGCTAGGCATTATTCACTTCACAATGCGGCCTTCAGGTAGCTGTCGCGGGCATAACAACGCCATGAAGACAAAGTCGATTTGTAAAGGAGATGAAGGCTAGCAACCGAATGCTGGCCTAAGGTTTTTGCCCCTTTTTAGTGCGTCCGAGGGACTCCCTGATGGTGTTTAGTGCGTCCGTGGGCTCCCTGGATGAGTGCTTTTAGAGATAGTCCGTGGGACTCCCTGGATGGTGTTTAGTAGTGCGTCCGTCGGACTCCCCTGATGGTGTTTTAGTGCATCCCTATGGTCTAGGAAGCCGCACTAAGGACAATTAGGCAGGGTTGGTTGTACCGTATCTTTCGATATAAGGCAATACTTTTTTATTAGACTGAGACTTAATTTGTGACTGATAACATAGTAGGAAAGCTAGGAGTAACACAATCTGAATGTTGGGTATTTTTGGGGGGTTGTCGCCCTTATAATCAGAAAAATACGGTACTTGAAATTGATGAAATATCGATTTCACTTTTCTAAATAAATCATCATCTTGTATAATTTCTAAACGGGCTGAGGTAAGAAAGATGTGGTGCCTTTAGTATAGTCCTTTTTTGAATCCAGAAAGTATTTCATTTGTCACAGGGGCAGGGATGTTCAGTTTAAACCATTTCACCGACAGCCTATTTCCATCAAAACCTTTCATAAACTTACTGGGTAGAGAACAAATTATGTCTAGAATATTCGGGATTCCTTTGGAAAGATGTAAAGTAGGTCTAGCCCAACCCTCCCCAAAATGAATGACGTACAGGGTCTTTGGATACCATCACTGATTGAGCATTCTAGTGACATGGGTGTTAAATCAGTGTGGGCCAAAAATGCGCGGTTCGGCGGTCTGGAAAGGGTTAAGGCCTCGTGGCGGCTTATGGAAAGAAAACCCCACAGAAGAAAGTGTATAGCTCTGGTAAATCTCTCGTACAGCAAATGCTTGTACAGATTTGTAGCTTGACACCATCCAAAATTAAAAAAAAGCGGAAACCGTTTCATCGCCCTGACAATGCGTTCTGACGAAGATGCAGCCGGTGGTCGTGCCGATGGCAAGGCCAGTGCTTATTGGCGAGCCTGGAGGCCAGCGATGCGAGCCAAGCAGTCTGGAGAAAGTTCGTCCAAAAAAACAACATTGGCATGAGGCCAGACGGGCGCGGGCGGCACATCAACATTTCTGAATTGGGCACAGTTGAATTGTGTCATAGCAACATCAACACTCTGAATGTAGGGGCAGTTGAATTGTGTCATAGCAACATCTTTGAAGTAGGCCAGTTTGATTTGTTGTCATAGCAACATCACAGTTCTGATGTAGGGGACAGTTGAATTGTGTCATCGCAACAAACATCAACATTCTGAATGTAGGGCCAGTTTGAATTGTTGTCATAGTAACATCAACATTCTGAAGTAGGGCAGTTTGAATTGGTGTCATAGCAACATCAACAATTTTGATATGTAGGCCGACAGTTTGAATATGTTGTCATAGCAACATCAACATCTCTGAATGTAGGGCCAGTTTGAATTGTTGTCATAGCAACATCAACATTTGAATTGTAGGGACAGTTTGAATTGTT
Source organism: Phymorhynchus buccinoides (assembly GCA_017654935.2). NCBI lineage: Eukaryota > Metazoa > Mollusca > Gastropoda > Neogastropoda > Raphitomidae > Phymorhynchus > Phymorhynchus buccinoides. The sequence continues at coordinate 419,526 of CM065707.1, read as the reverse complement.
CTGTCATAGAAACAACATCACAGTTCTGAATGTAGGGACAGTTGAATTGTCGTTCATAGCAACAACATCCAACAGTTTTGAAGTAGGCAGTTTGAATTGTTGTCATAGCAACATCAAACATTTCTGAAGTAGGGGTACAGTTTGAATTGTTGTCATAGCAACAGCAACATCTATGAATGTAAGGACAGTTGAATGTTTGTCATAGTACATCAACATTTCTGAATGTAGGGCAGTTGAAGTTGTCATAGCAACATCAACATCTCTGAATGTAGGGCCAGTTTGAATGTTGTCATAGCAACATCAACAGTTTGAATGTAGGGCCAGTTTGAAGTGTGTGGCATAGCACACATCAACAGCCTTCTGAATGTAGGGCCGTTTGAATTGTTGGTTCCCATAGCAACATCAACAGTCTGAATGTAGGGCCAGTTCGAATTGTCATAAGCAAGGTCAACAGTTATCTGAATGTAGGGACAGCTTGAATTGTATTAAAAAGCCTTTGATGGTGTTATTTCACTTGTTAAAAAAATTCTATAAGAAAATAGTGATTTAATTTAATTTTTGTAAGAAGCTTGTCAGGAGTGAATGGATAAAATAAGAACACAATCCGTCGCTCAGATCTATTCCTGTTTTAATGTGTTTTTCTTGTGTTTCATTGTTGTGTTTCCACATTATGTAATGATGTCATGTGTGTTTACAATATGTAATGATGTCTCGTGTTGTGTTTCACAAAATGTAATGATGTCTATGCTGTGTTTCACATTATGTACTGATGTACTATTGTTGTGTTTCACAATATGTACTGATGTGATTGTGTTTCACAATTGTACTGAGTATATGGTTGTGTTTCACAATATGTACGATGTTCTAGTGTGTGTTTACAATATGGTACTGATGTTATTGTTGGTTCCACTTATGTACTGTGTCTATGTTGTGTTTTTCACAATCAATGTACTGATGTCTATTGTGGTGTTTCACAATATGCTACTGATGTCTATGTTGTTTGTTTCACAAATTGTACTGAGGTCTGTTGTTGTATGTTTCACAATATTGTATGATGTCGTTGTCGTTTCATCATTATGTACGGATGTCTGTTGTGTTTCACAATATTTACTGATGTTGTGTGGTTCACAATATGTACTGATGTCTGTTGTGTTTCACCATTATGTACTGATGTCTGTTGTGGTCACAATATGTACTTGATGTTGTTGTGTTTCACAATATGTACTGATGGCTATGTGTGTTTCACATTATGTACTGATGTCTGTTGTGTTTACAATATGTACTGATGTCTATGTTGTGTTTTCACATTATGTACTGAGTCTGTTGTGTTACATTATGTACTGATGTCTGGTTTGTGTTTCACAAATTACGGATGTCTGGTTGTTGTGTTCACAATATGTACTGAGTCTATGTGTGTTTCACAATCTTTACTGATGTCTGTTGTTGTGGTTCCAATATGTACTGTGTCTGTTGTGTTTCACAGTATTGTACGAGCTGTTGTGTTCACAATATTTACCTGATGTCTGTGTGTGTTTTCACAATATGTACTGATTGTCTTATTGTGTTTCACAATATGTACTGATGTCTTTGGGTTTCACATATGTACTGAGTCTGTTGGTTTACATATTTACTGATAGTCGGTTGTTAGTTGTTTCCAAATTTACTGAGTCAATGTTGTGTTTCACAAAATGTACTGATTTCTATGTTGTTGTTTCACAATATGTACTGATGTCTGTTGTTGTGTTTCACAATATGTTACGATGTTGTTTGTGTTTCACATAATGTACTGATGTAAATTGTTGTGTTCACATTAGTACTGATGTCTATGTTGTGTTCACTATGTTGATGTCTTGTTGGTTTCAAATTAGTAATGATGTCTATTGTGTTTCACATTATGTACTGATGTCTATTGTTGTCACAATAGTAACTGATGTCAATTGTGTGTTTCACAGTTATGTACTGATGTCTATTGTTGTGTTTAACATATGACTGATGTTTATGTTGTGTTTCACAATAGTTACCTGGATGGTCTATTGTTGTGTTTCACATTATGTACTGATGTTACTTGTTGTGTTTAACAATATGATGATGTCTTTAAAAAATTGTTGTGTTTCACAATATGTTACTGATTTGTTGCTGTGTTTCACATTATGTATGATGTCTATGTTGGTTCACATTATGTATGATGTCGTTGTGTTGCACATTATGTACTGATGTCTATTGTGTGTCACATTATTGTACTGATGTTATATTGTGTTTCACATTATGTACTGATGTCAATTGTTGTGGTTTCACATTATGTTACTGATGTCTATTGTTTGTGTTCACAATATGTACTGAGTCTGTTGTGTTTCACAATATCGTACTGATGTCTATTGTTGTGTTTCACAAATTTACTGATATGTCATGTTGTGTTTCACAATATGACTGATTCTATGTTCTGTTTCACAATATGTAACTGATTGTCTATTGTGTTTACAAATAGTACTTGTCGCTGTTGTGTTGTTCACAATATTTACGTGATGTCTATTGTTGTGTTCACAATATTACTGATGTCTATGTGTTTGTGTTCACCATAGTACTGATGTCTATTGTTGTGTTTCACAATATGTACTGATGTCTATTGTTGTGTTTCACAACATGTACTGATCTGTCGTATTGTGTTTCACAATATGTACTGATGTCAACTGTTTGTCGTGTTCACATTACGTATGATGTCTGTTGTGTTTCAACAAATAGGTACTGAGGTCTGTTGTTGTGTTTCACAATATGTACTGATGTCATTGTGTTCCACAATATGTACTGAGTATGTTGTTGCGTTTCACAATATGTACTGATGTCTATTGTTGTGTTCAACATTAGGTACTGATTGTCTGTTGGTTGTTTTCACAATATGTTACTGATGTGGTTGGCTTTCACAAAATGTACTGATGTCTATTGTTGTGTTTCACAATATTCCGATGTCTATTGTTGTGTTTAACATACTAGTAGGAGGTCTGTTGTGTGTTTCACAATATGTACGATGTCTGGTTGTGTTTCACAATATGTACTGATGTCTGTTGTTGTGTTTCACCAATATGTATGATATCTATTGTTGTGTTTCACAATATGTACTGATGTCTGTGTTGTGTTTCACAATAGGTACTGATGTCTGTTGTTGTGTTCACAATATGTACTGAGTCTCGTGTTGTGTGTCACCAATATTGTACTGATGGTGTATTGTGGTTTCACATATGTACTGATGGTCTATTGTTGTGTTCACTATTATGTAATGATGTCTCGTTGTGTCTTCACAAAATATGTTACTGATGTTATGTTGTGTTTCACAATAGTAATGATGTTATTGTTGTGGTTTCACAAATGTACTGATGTTCTGTGTGTCACAATATGTACGATGTGGTGTGTTTCACATATGCTACTATGTCTATGTTGTGTTGCACAATATGTACTGATGTTCTATTGTGTTTCACATTATGTACTGATGTCTATTGTTGTGTTCACAATATGTACTGATTGTCGTTGTGTTTCACAATATGTACTGATTGTCTATTGTTGTGGTTCACCTTATGTACTGATGTCTATGTTGTGTTTCACATAGTACGATGTCTATTGTTGTGTTTCACAATAGTACTGAGTCTGTTGTGTTTAACAATATGTAGGAGCTATTGTTGTGTTTCACATTATTAATGATGTCTGTTTTGTTGTGGTTTCACATTATTTACTGATCTCTATGTTGTGTTTCACAATATGTAATGATGTCTATGTTGTGTTTCACAATATGTACTGATGCTATTGTGGGTTTCACAAATATGTACTGATCGTCTGTGTTGTGTTCACATTAAATAATGTAATGATGTCTGTGTTGTGTCTTCACAATATGTATGAGTATCTATGTTAGTGTTCACAATATGTACTGATGTACTATGTGTTCACAATATGTACTGAGTCTGTTGTTGTGTAACATTATGTAATGTGTATTCATTGTTGTGTTTACAATATGTACTGATGTCTGTTGTGTTTTCATATTATTTTGTACTGATGTCTGTTGTGTTCACAATGATGTACTGATGTCAATTGTTGTGTTTCACAATAATGTACTCGATGTCTATTGTTGTGTTTACCATTATGTACTGCATTGGTCTATTGTTGTGTTTCACATTATGTACTGATGTATTCTGTTTGTGTTTCAACATATGTACGATGTCTATGTTGTAGTTTTTTCACAATTATGTACTGATGTCAATGTTGTGTTTCACCAAATCTTATGATGTCTATTGTTGTGTTTCACATTATGTACTGATGTCAATTGTTCGTTTGGGGTTCACGATATGTACTGATGTTGTTGTTGTGTTTACACAATATGGACTGATGTCTATTGTTGTGTCCACAATAGGTACTGATGTATGTGTGTGTTTACAATAGTGTAACTGATGTCCTGTTGTTGGTTTCACATTATGTACTGAGTCTCATTGTGTGTTCACAATTATGTACTGATGTCTGTGTTGTGTTTCACAAATAGTACTGATGTCTCTGTTGTGTTTCACAAATATGTATGATGTCATATGTGTGTTTCGCAATAGGGAGGATGTGCTATTGTGTTTCAAAATATGTACTGATTTGTCTGTTGTTGTGTTTCCACAATATGTACTGATGTCAATTGTCGTGTTTCACAAGATGTATGATGTCTGTGGTTCACAAATTATGATGCCGTGTTGTGTGCTTCACAAATTTACTGATGTCAATTGTTGTGTTTCACAATAGGTATGATGTCTATTGTGTTGTTTCACATTATGTATGAGTTATGTTGTGTTTCACAATAGGTACTGATGGCTATTGTTGTGTTTCAATTAGTGTACTGAGTCTATTGTTGGTTTCACAATATGTAACTGATGTCTATGTGTTCACATTATGTACTGATGTCTAGTGTTGTGTTTTTCACATATGTATGATGGTCAATTGTTGTCGGTTTCACAAATATGTATATTGTTTTTTTTTCTTTGTTGTGTTTCAATTATGTACTGATGTCTATTGTGGTTCACAGTATGTTACGATTGTTATTGTTGGTTTCACAATAAGTACTGATTGTTCTTATTGTGTGTTTCACAATAGTTACTGATGTCTGGTGTGTTTCACAATAGGTACTGATGGTCTAGTGGTGTGTTCACAATATGTCTGAGGTTTGTTGTGTTTCACAATTTGTACTGATGTTATTGTTGGTTTCACATTATGTACTGATGTCTATGTTGTGTTTAACAATATGGTACGAGTCTGTTGTTGTGGTTTCACAATATGTACTGCATGTCAATGTTGTGTTCCACAATATGTACTGATGTCTATTGTGTTTCACAATATGTACTGATGTCAATTGTTGTGTTTCACAATATGTACTGATGTCAATTGTTGTGTTTCACAATATGTACTGATGTCTATTGTTGTGTTTCACAATATGTACTGATGTCTTTTGTTGTGTTTCACAATATGTACTGATGTCTATTGTGTTTCACATTATGTACTGATGTCTATTGTGTTTCACAATATTTACTGATGTCAATTGTTGTGTTTCACAATATGTACTGATGTCAATTGTTGTGTTTCACATTATGTACTGATGTCTATTGTGTTTCACATTATGACCTGTTGTTTATTGTTCTTTGTTGTTTCGTGCAGCGGGTCATTTTGATCTGGACGCTGCGGAGGCAGAGAGTCAGGCTGAACTGCTGGCTGAGTTTGAAAAACGGAAAAGGGTCAGTAGCACTTGACATTTAGCTGCCCATTGCTTGTCTTTGACTGCATCAATCATGTGAACAGTATGTCCAACGACATGGATTTTGTTGTTATTTAATTCATTGTTTAGTCACACAGCTGTGACCTAGCACCACCAAAGGGACGTTAAGTCGCTGGGTTAGTTTCTCACATATAATACACATGTGACCCAGCACCACCAAAGGGTCGTTAGTCACTGGGCTAGTTTCTCAACATTATAATACAGATGTGACCAGCAACCACAAAAGGGACATTATAGTAGCTGGGCTAGTTTCTCACATATCAATACAGATGTGACCCAGCACCACGAAAGGGACTTTAAGGTCGTTGGGCTAGTTTCTCACATATAATACCAGATGTGACCCAAGCACCTATGAAAGGGACCATTTTTAAGTCGCTGGGCTAGTTTCTCACATATAATACAGATTGTGAGCCAGCACCACCAAAGGGACATTAAGTAAATGGGCTAGTTTCTCACATAATAATTACACATGTGACCCAGCACTATGAAAGGGACATTAAGTCTCTGGGCTTAGTTTCTCACATATAATACAGATGTCACCCAGCACCACCAAAGGGACATTAAGTCACTGGGCTAGTTTCTCACATATATGCAAAATGTGAACCAGCACCACGAAAGGGACATTTAGAGTCGATTGCGTAGTCTCTCACATATAATAACGATGTGACCCAGCACACACCCAAAGGGACATTAAGTTCACTGGGATAGTTTCTACTATATAGGCAAATGTGACACAGACCCACGGAAGGGACATTAAGTCGATGGGCTAGTTTCTCCCTGATAATACAGATGGACGCACCGCCACTAAAGGGACATTAAGTCGCGGGGCTAGTTTTCCACATATATACCATATTTGTGACCCAGCACCACGAAAGAGGGACATTAAGTCGCTGGGCTAGTTCTCTCACATATAATACAGATGTGACCAGCACCACCAAAGAGGACATTAAGTCGCTGGGCTAGTTTCCCACATATAATACAGATGTGACCCAGCACCACTAAAGGGACAATTAAGTCGCTGGGCTAGTTTCTCACATATAATACAGATGTGAACTAGCACCATTAAAGGGACATTAAGTCGCTTGGCTAGTTTTCACATTATAATAGCAGATGTCTGACCCAGCACCACTAAAGGGACATTAAGTCACTGGGATAGTTTCTCACATATAATACAGATGTGACCCAGCACCACTAAAGGGACCGTTAAGTCACTGGGCTAGTTTCTCACATATAATACAGATGTCACCCAGCACCACCAAAGGGAAATTAAGTCACTGGGCTAGTTTCCTCACATATAATACAGATGTCACCCAGCACCACTAAAGGGACATTAAGTCGCTCAGATAGTTTATCACATAATAATACATATGTGATCCAGCAACACAAAAGGGACATTAAGTCGCTGGGCTAGCTTGTCACATATAATTAAAGATGTCACCCAGCACCACCAAAGGGACATTAAGTCGCTGGGATAGTTCCTCACATATAATACAAGTGTGGACCCAGCCACCAAAGGGACATTTAAGTCGCTGGGATACGGTTTTCTCACAGATAATACAGATGTGAACCTGCAGACACTCAAAGGGACATTAAGTCGATGGGCTAGTTTCTCACATCTAATACAGATGTGACCCGCACCACCAAAGGGACATTAAGTCGCCTGAGGCTAGTTGCTCACATATAATACAGATGTCCACCCAGCACCACCAAAGGGACATCAAGTCGCTGGGCTAGTTGCATCACATAATACATACGTGACCCCGGCACCACGAAAGGGGACCATTAAGTAGCTGGGCTAGCTTTCTCACATATAATACAGATTGTGAACCAGGCTCCACGAAAGGGACATTAAGTCGCTGGGCTAGTTTCTCACATTATAATACAGATGTCACCCAAGCACCACGAAAGGGACATTAATCGCTGGGCATAGTTCTCACAAACAGTGCTTGAAAAGTCAAAAATAAGTTTTAAAAAAAATCCATTTTGTATTAAGGGTATTTTTGTGCTCTCTAACATCTTATCTTTCATATGTGCTCTCTAACCTCTTATCTTTCATATGTGCTCCTCTAACATCTTATCTTCTCATATTGGTGGTCTCTAACATCTTATCCTTTAAATGTGGTCTATAAAATCTTATCTTTAATGTGGTCTCTAACATTATCTTTCATATGTGGTCTCTAACATCTTATCTTTCATATGTGGTCTCTAAATATACTCAAAAGTGCTTTAAATTTGATATGTTAATGAATGTTCTTAAGATAGGCTAGACTGTAGACTGTGATTTCTCAAAATTTTCTCGACAAGCCGTCTTACCAACCTTAATGCTCCTAGCTCTGCCACAAGGAAAGGACAAAAGAATGGTTTATGTCGTTAGAAAGAGAATAGCTGAAGTTTACAACTGATGTGCCATTTGTTAGAATGAGTCCTCTTTGTTGACCCTTGACTCATTGAAGTTGTTCTGGCCATATATGTCTGGAATTAATATATGGCTGTCAGTTTGATGCATTTGCTTCAATGGAAGTAAATCTGTGTGCACACCATACCTTGATCACTTCTAAACTCGCTTCGCGCCCTTAGAACGCGACACATTTGATAGGGTTTGCCTCATGACTTTGCTTTTGTAGTGGTTTATTTGTGGGGGAGTTTTTTTTTTTCTGCTTTTTCGTGTAATAAAAAAGTCCTTACATAAAAAAAAAAGTCTGATCTAAACTCGCCTATGTCTAAACCTGGAGTAAAAAAACCATAATCTTCTTCCTTTCCCTTTTGTTGTGTATGGTTGTTTGTGGCATGGGCTGGAGTGATTAGAGTTTATGGCTGGAAGTGCTTTATGAGTCTTTTTTTAATAATTCAAAATGGTTTCGATTGCGAATGGAGTTCATGTCCCTTTCGTGGTGCTGGGTCACCAATGTACTGAGAAAGTTGAAGGTCTGATAAATGTCAGAGGCTTTTGGTTTCATTCATCTATTGTACATTTTGGGGATTATTATCATATCTCGTAGATAGAACATTTGGGGGGCGAAAAAACATGTCACCAAAAGTGGTAGTACTGAGGAAACAAATGTCATTGGTTCTAATTCCTCCACATAGTTGTTCTTTGGTGTTCGTGTGCACATCAGTAAGCGACATAGTGTCTGAAGGCGTGTGTGTGGGATTGCTCTTTAGTTATTGTGGTGCAGAACGCCATGGGGAGGGGAGGGCGGGGCGGGGGCTGTCAGTGCTTTATGTTTGATAATAGAGGGGTGCCTGAAAGTAAAAGATTTCATTGTTCACATAAATGGTCTTTTCCTGGCACCTTAAATATCGTTTGATTTTTTATTTACACCAAGAGGTAGATTTTTTCCCCTGTAGGAAAGAGTGGGTATAAACATATCTGCGTGGGTGAACTGGAAAACATGTATGCCCGTCCAATACAGTATCATGTTGATGGCCCGTCAATAAGTTCATGTAATGCCCATCAACACGTTCATGCTTGATGCCGTCAATAAGTTCATGGTTGAATGCCCGTCATACAGTTCATGTTGCTGCCCATCCAACACAGTCATGTTGAGCCCGTCAATACAGTTTCATGTTCGATGCTGTCATTACAGTCATGTTGATGCCCATCAATACAGTTCATGTTGATGGCCCATAACACAGTTCATGTGAGCCGTCATACATTCATTTGATGCCTGTCATTAAGTTATGTTGATGACCCATCATACATTCAGTTGATGCCCTACAACACCAGTTCATGTGATGCCTGTCTTACAGTTCAGTTGAGGCCCAGTCAATACAGTCATGTTGATGCCCGCAATACAGCTTCCTGTGATGCCAGCAATTACAGTTCATTGTACCAATGTTGGAAAGAGTTTGGGTTATAAAACTATAATCTGCAGCCTGTGACGATGTAAACATGTTGTGCCCGTCATTACATTCATGTTGATGCCTGTATACAGATCATGTTGGATGCCGTCATTAAAGTTCATGTTGATGGACCGTATTTACAGTCATGTGATGCCCTGTCATTACAGTTCATTGTTCCCACTGTAGGAAACGAGTGGGTAATAAATCTATAAATCTGCAGCCTGTTGAAGCTGTAACATGTTTGATGCCCGTCAGTACAGTTCAAGTTGATGCCGTCATACAGTCATTTCCCCCTGTAGGAAAGAGTGGGTATAAAACATAATCTGCAGGCCTGTTGAGCTGTAAACATGTTGATGCCCGCATTACAGTCATGTTGAGTGACCGTCATACAGTCAGTTGATGCCCGTCAGTACAGTTCATGTGATGCCCATCAATACAGTTCAGTTGATGCCGTCATTACAGTTTCATGTGATGCCCATCAATAAAGGTTCATGTTGTGCCCGTTTCACCAATACAGTTCATGTTGATGCCCGTCATTACATTCATGTTGATGCCTCCTGTCAATACAGTTCATGGATGATGCCCGTCATTAGTTCATGTTGATGCCCGTCAATACAGTTCATGTGATGCCCGTCATTACAGTTAATTTTGATGCCCGTAATTACAGTTCATGTTGCTGCCCGTTCAATACCGTTCCATGTTGATGCCCGTCAATAGTTCATGTTGATGCCCGTCATTACAGGTTAGTTGTGCCCAGTCCAATACAGTTCATGTTGATGCGTCATTACCGTTTCATGTTGAGACCGTTCAATACAGTCATTTGATGGTCCGTCAGTACAGTCATGTTGATCGACCGCTCATCATTACAGTTCAGTGATGCCTGGCAATACAGTAATGTGATGCTGTCATTACAGTTCATGGTGATGCCGTTTCAACACAGTTCATGTTGATGCATGTCATTACAGTTCATGTTGATGCCCGTCAACACAGTCATGTTGACGCCCGTCATTACAGTTCATGTGATGCCTGTCCGTAAGTTCATGTGATGCCCGTCATACAGTTCATGTTGATTGCCCATAATACAGTTCATGTGATGCCTGTCAATACAGTTCATGTTGATGCCGTCATTCAGTTCATGGTTGATGCCTGTCATATCAGTTCATGGTGATGACCGTCACTTACAGTTCATGTTGATGCCTGTCATTACAGTTCATGTTGAGCCGTCATTACAGTTCATGTTGGATGCGTCAATACAGTCATGGTGATGCCTTGCAATACAGTTCATGTTGATGCCCGTCATTACAGTTTCATGTGATGCCTGTCATTAAAGTTAATGTTGATTGCGAGTCATTACAGTTCATGTTGAATGCTCGTATACAGCTTAATGTGATGCCTGTCAATACGTACATGTTGATGCCAGTCAATAAGTTAATGTTGATCGCCGTCATTACAGTTCATGTGATGCCGTCAATAAAGTTCATGTGATGCCCATCATCACAGTTCATTGATGCTCCGTCAATACAGTCATTTGATGCCTGTCAAGTCAGTCATGTTGATGCCCGCAATACAGTTCATGTGATGCTCGTCATTACAGTCATGTTGATGCAGTCATTACAGTTCATGTGATGCCGTCAATAAAGTTCAGTGATGCCCGCAATACAGTTCATGTGATGCCTAGCTCATTAAGTTCATGTTGATGCCCAGTCAATACAGTTCAGTGATGCCCGTCAGTAAGTCATGTTGATGCCCGTCCATCTACAGTTCATTTGTCCCCTGTTGAAAGAGTTGGGTATAAACATAATCTGCAGTGTGCTTGAAGATGAAAAACATGTTGATGGCCCTGTCATACAGTTCATTGTTGATGCGTCAGTACAGTTGTTGATGCCCATCAAATACAGTTCATGTTGGTATGCCCGTCAATACAGTTCATGTGATGCCGTTCATTACAGTTCATGTTGGATGCCCGTCACATTTACAGTCATGTTGATGCCCATTCAAATACAGTTTCATGTGATGACCGTCATTACAGTTCATTGTCCCCCTTGTTGGAAAGAGTTTGGGTAAAACTAAATCGCAGTGTGTTGAAGCTGTAAACATGTTGATGCCGCATTACAGTTCATGTGATGCCAGCAGTACAGTTTGATGTTGATGCCCGTCAGTACAGTTCATTGTGATGCCCATCAATACAGTTCATTGATGCCCGTTCAATACAGTTATGTGATGCCATGTCATTACAGTCAGTGAGCCGTCAGTACATTCATGTTGATTGCCGTCAGTAACAGTTCATGTTGATGCCCATCCAATACAGTTCATGTTGATGCCCGTCAATACGTTCATGTTGATGCCCGTCAGTACAGTCATGTTGATGCCGTCAGTACAGTTCATGTTGATGCCGTCATAAGTTCATGTGATGCGTCTAATACATTTCATGTTGATGCCCGTCAATAACAGTTCAGTTTGATGCCCGTCATTACAGTTCATGTTGATGCCCGTCAGTACAGTTCATTTTTGTGTGTCCAGGTGCGACAGATCCTAGTGAATATATTGATGGCCGTTGATGCTTTTATGTTCTCTGTTCCAAACAGATTCATGGATATGTTGATGGCCCGTTAATTCAGTTAATTCTTGTTCGTAATCAGACAGATCCATGGAATATATTGATGCCCGTTAAATTCAGTTATTCTGTTTGTAATCAGACAGATCAATGGGAATATAGTGAATGCCGGTTAATTCAGTTAATCTCTGTTTGTAATCAGACAGAGCCAATAGGAATATATGCTGGCCCGTTAATTCAGTTCATTTGTTTGTAATCGACAGTCCATGGAATTATGTTGAGCCAGTTTATTCAGTTGTAATCAGACAGATCCTGGAATATACTGATGCTTGTTAAATAGTTCATTCTTTGTAATCAGACAGATCCATGAGAATATGTTGATGCCTGGCTTAATTCAGTTTATTTTCCCTGTGATCAGGCGCGGCCAGATCCGTCGCACAGACGAATCTGAGGTGAAGGCCACACTTGAGGACAGTGGTAGAACCCATAGTGAGTGCAACACACAACGTTTTCTAAAACACTGAAACATACCAACAACATCAAAAACAAAAGTCTGAAATATGAAAAAAATTAAACCCTTCTTCTCTTTCTTGTCGCTTACCAGGCCTACACGGACCAAGCGCCATTTTTCTACAGCTCTTGGTGGATGCTATAGAGCTTGTCGTCACTTCTAATCCTGGCTTGCTGATGTAGGGGCATCTTTGAAGACATGCTGCGCTGTTGTTGTTCCTGTTCACCAAGGACAGGGTGGAGAAGGCAACGCCTTCAGTTGGTGGTCTGGCCACAGGGTTGAGAAGCACATGTGCACTGTCTGTTGGTCCTCGTCCACAAGGACAGGGTGGAGAAGCACGCTTCAGTTGGGTGGTCTGGGCCACAGTGGTCTGATGAAGCACATGCTGCGCTGTCGTGTTCCTGTCCAAAGGGACAGGTTGGAGAAGGCACCCGCCTTTCAGTGGTGGCTCTGGCCACAGTGGTCTGATGAAGCACATTGCTGCACGTTGTTGTTCCTGCACAAGGACAGGGTGGTGCGAGAAGGCACTGCTTCAGTTGGTGGTTGGCCAACAGTGTGTCTGATGAAAGCACATGCTGCACTGTCTGTTGTCGTCCACAAGGGAAAGGGTGGAGGAAGGCAAGCCCCTTTCAGTTGGGGGTTGGCCACAGTCGTTATGAAGCACATGGCTGCGCTGTCTGTTGTTACTGCCCACCAAGGCCAGGGTGGAGAAGGCACTGCCTCAGTTGGTGGTCTGGCCAAAGTATCTGATGAAGCACATGCTGCGGCGTCTGTTGTCCTGCCACCAAGGACTCAGGGTGGAGAAGTCAATTGCCTTCAGTTGGTGGTGGACCAGTCATTGATGAAGCACATGCTGCGCTTCTGTGCTTGTCCACAAGGACGGGTGGAGAAGGCACTGCCCTTCGTTTGGTGGTCTGGCCACAGTGGTCTGATGAAGCACATGCTGCCCGCTGTCTGTTGTCATTTCCACAAGGGACAGGGTGGATGAAGGCACTGCCTCAGTTGGTGGTCGGCCACGTGGTTGATGAAGCCACATGTGCGCTGTCTGTCATGTCCACAAGGACAGGGTGAGAGCACGCCTCAGTTGGTGGTTGGCACAGTGTCTGATGAGCACATGCTGCGCTGTCTGTTGTTTCCTGTCCACAAGGACAGGTGGAGAAGGCACAGCCTTCAGTTGGTTGTGGTCTGGCCACAGTCATCAGTTGGTGGTATGGCTACGTGTCGATGAAGACATTGCTGCGCGGTCTGTTCTTCCTGTCCCACAAGGACAGTGGAGAAGGCACTGCCTTCAGTTGGTGCGTACTGGCCACAATTGTCTGATGAAGCACATGCCTGCGCTGTCTAAACCTAACATCCTACATACCTGCCTCCCTACCTACCTACCTACCCACCTACCTACCTACCTACCTATCACCTTACCGTGGACTCTGTGTCAAGCAAGGAGATCTCGTAGAAACGGTTCTAATGGACAATGCACTGACATGTGTGATACACGTTGTCTTGTGGTCGCAGCCTCCCTCACTCACTCAGTCAAGTTGAAGGTATCAAAGTGCATTCATTCCAATATCTACGGGAGACGAGAGAGAAGTGGGGACACCTTTGTAACAGAAGAGTATTTTAGCGCATGAATTTATAAATTTGTTTCAGTTTCTTTGCGTATAATGTTTTGACGTGTCCGCGAGGAAAATGGTCTGTTTGAGGACAAAATAAACAAAGCTGACGTTGAGTAAATGTGTGTGTTAGGACCGTTTTGGCATTTAGTTCTATCAATGCGAAAGTTTAAGGAGATTGACAAGGAGTCAGAGCTTGGCTTCACGTTTGAGTCATGTCAGTGTCTTTGCTCTTGTCAGTGGGACCTTGACGGAGCAAACGAACTTTGGATAATGAGAGAACTTTGAGGGGAAGGAAAGAGAAGGTGTTTAAACCAGGTAATTCTCAAAATGTTTGAATTTTTTTGTCACAGTTACAAAATTTCCCCCCCCCCCACAACCTGACCTTGTTGTTCCAAGATGCGTTTAAAAAGACGAAATAGCGACTGTGTAGGTCTGTTTGGGGAGGGGGTCCGGCCCAGAAAGACGAAATCGTCTGCGTCAGTGTGCAGTGCTGGGGAAGACGCCTGTTTACAACAGAGAATAACAAAGACCACGCCACAGTGGAAAGTCAGAGATGAGGTGGGGGGTGTCTCTCGGGTGGTGTGATGTCTGTGTGTGTGTGTGTGTGTCTTGTGTGTGTTGGTGTCTCTGTGTCGTCTGGTGTGTGTATGTTGTGTTGTATGTGTGTCGGTATGTCTCGTGTGTGTGTGGTCTGTGTGTTGTGTATCGTCTGTGTCTGAGTGAGGGTCTCTGTGTGTGTATCTGTGTATGTCTGTGTGTGTGTGTATGTGTGACGCTGTTAAACAGAAGAAGAAAAAACTGCCACCAGGGTGAAAGCCAGACATGAGGTGTGAGTGTGTCTGTGTATGTGTGTGTGTCTGTATCTATGTCTGTGTCTGTGTGTGTGCGTGCGAATGTGTGTGCGTGTGTGGAGTACGTGTGATGTGTGTCTGTATGTGTTGTCTGTATGTGGTTTTGCATGTGTGTGTGTGCACATGGTGTACTATCATAGCAGGAGAACATAATTATTTGGATACAGCGATGGCCCAACCAACCTGAAGGAATCGCTTACAGCATTGCAGTGAATGTGATGATGATAGTGATATGATGATGGTGATATGATGATAGTGATATGATGGTGATATGATGATAGTGATATGATGGTGATATGATGATAGTGATATGATGGTGATATGATGATAGTGATGTGATGATGATAGTGATATGATGATAGTGATGTGATGATAATAGTGATATGATGATGGTAGTGATATGATGATAGTGATGTGCTGATGATAGTGATGGTGATGATGATATTGGTGGATGATGATGTCGATGATGATATGATGATAGTGATATGATGATGATAGTGATATTATGATATTGATGTGATGATGATAGTGATGTGATGATGATAGTGATGTGATGATGATAGTGATGTGATGATGATAGTGATGTGATGATGATAGTGATATGATGATGATAGTGATATGATGATGATGGTGATATGATGATAGTGATGTGATGATGATAGTGATGTGATGATGATGATATGATATGATAGTGATAGTGATATGATGATAGTGATATGATGATGGTGGTGATGATGATAGTGATGTTGATGATGGTGATGATATGCATAGTGGATGTGATGATGATAGTGATATGATGGCTATGGTGATATGATGATGATAGTGAATATGATGATTGTAGTTGATGTGATGATGATAGTGATGTGATGAGGATGGTGATATGATGATTAGTGATTTGATGATTATAGTGATGGCTGATTGGTGATATGGATGATAGTGATTGTGCTAGTGGTATGATGATGATAGTGATGTGATGAGGATAGTGGATATGTGATGGTGGTGATGTAATGATGTGATGATGATTATGGGGATATGATGATATTGATATGCTGAATGGTGTAGATGATGATGATGGTGGTGATGATTGATGATGATGATTATATGATGATGGTGATGATGGTGATTGTGATGATAATGATGGTGGGTGTGATGATTAGTGATATGATGCTAGTGATATGATGATAGTGGTGATGGTGGTGATGATGATAGTGATGTGCTAGATGATAGTGATGATGATGATGGTGATGATGATGATAGTGATATGATGATAGTGATATGATGATGATAGTGATGTGATGATGATAGTGATATGATGATAATAGTGATATGATGATGGTGATATGATGATAGTGATATGATGATAGTGATATGATGATAGTGATATGATGATAGTGATATGATGATGATGGTGATATGATGATAGTGATGTGCTGATGGTGGTGATGATGATGATAGTGGTGATGTTGATGACGATGATGATGATGATAGTGATTGATGGTGATGATAGTGATATGATGATAGTGATGACGATGGTGATGTTGATGATGATATGAATGATAGTGATATGATGATGTGGTGATGATGATGATTGTTTGATGATGATGATATGATGATAGTGATATGATAGTGATATGATGATAGTGATATGATGGTGATATGATGATAGTGATATGATGGTGATATGATGATAGTGATATGATAGTGATATGATGATAGTGATATGATGGTGATATGATGATAGTGATATGATGGTGATATGATGATAGTGATATGATGATAGTGATATGATGATAGTGATATGATGATAGTGATATGATGATAGTGATATGATGATAGTGATATGATGCTGATGATGGTGATGATGATAGTGATATGATGATGGTGATATGATGATAGTGATATGATGATAGTGATATGATGATAGTGATATGATGATAGTGATATGATGATAGTGATATGATGATGATAGTGATATGATGATAGTGATATGATGATAGTGATATGATGATAGTGATATGATGATAGTGATGTGATGATAATAGTGATATGATGATCCTATCTTTGCTGCTCGTTATCTGTAATTGATATGCTGCTTGATAGTGATATGATGCTTAGTTACTGATTATTAGGATATGATTATCGTGATGTGAGTGATGATAGTATGTGGTTATGATGATAGTGATGTGATGATGATAGTGATGTGATGATGATAGTGATATGATGATGATAGTGATATGATGATGATAGTGATATGATGATGATAGTGATATGATGATGATAGTGATATGATGATGATAGTGATATGATGATGGTGATATGATGATGATAGTGATATGATGATGATAGTGATATGATGATAGTGATATGATGATAGTGATATGATGATGATAGTGATATGATGATAGTGATATGATGATGATAGTGATGATGAATGTTTTTGGTTTTGGACTTTTGACGATTCGCACGATTTTCGACCGATTTTGTTGATGTAATGATGATGTCGTGGTAGTGTGATGTTGATTGATGATTAATTGATTTGGACGTATGTTGTTGTGATGACGATGCCGCATTTGATGATTGTTGACGATTGATGATGGCACGATATAATGATTGATTGATGATGTGTGATCGATGGACGACGATGTTGTTGCGATTGATGGACGGATTTTCGATGATTGTGATGTCATGATGCTCACGCGTGTTGATGTTGATTATCAGTTGATTGATGATGATTGTGTGATGACCATGATGACATGTGATAGCGTTTGCTTGTTGTGAGTGACAACTGATGATGGATGGTGATCGATGATGAGGTGATTGAATGATGTGGGTGATGCAATGGATGCGTTATTGGTGGGTGATGATTAGAATAGATGTGTGTTGATTTTGGTGATGATGGATGATGGATGGTGATGAGGATCGATAGCCCATTGCGTGCATTGATGTAAGGTCGGGAGATGATATGATGATGAAAAAGAAGATGCTGTGTGATCCAGACCATGATATGATGGTGATGATGATGGATGATGATTGTCTTGAATGTTGGCTGTATGATGATGATGGTGAACTGATTATGATGTTGATGATCGATGCTCTGATGTTGAGTCGATGATTGATGATGATTGATGATTGATGATTGATGATTGACGTGTGTGATGTGCTGATTGATGACTGGTGTCCTTGCCATGATTTGATGCGAGTGAACGACCGATGATGATGATGCAGTACGATTGTGGTTGATTATGATGATGATGGTTGATGATGATGATGAATCGATTGCCTCCTGATGATGCAGTTGATGATGATGGTGATGATGATGATGATGATTGCTGTCGTGCTGGTGAGTGATGATGATTTTAATGGTGATGATGATGATGATGACTACGCCAGTGATGATGATGATGACCGATGATGATTGAGGATGCCTTGCTGTCAGTGATGTGCTGATGGTGTGAGGATTGATGATGATTCGCCCTGGATGTTGCAGTATGATTGGATTGGATGAGGATGATGATGATGCTGTTCGTGCTTGCAGTGATGGATTGATGAGAGGGTGATGATGATGGATGAGATGTGCCTTGACTGTGCAGTGATGATGATGGGTTGTGATGATGATTGATGATGCTTGACTTTGCTGTGCAAGGTGATGATGATGGTGACAATGATGATGCCATTGATGGTGATGATGATGATTGGCTGTCCATTGCTGTTGCAGTGGATTATGTGATGGGTTTGATGATGATGGATGATGATGACTCGTCTTGACATTGTGCAGTGTATGATGATGTGTGATATGCTGGATGATGCTGTCCTTACTGTGCAAGTGGATGATGTGGTCGATTATGGGGAATGGATGATGATGACTGCCTGCTGATGCAGTGATGATCGATTGTGATAATGATGATGATGATGATGACCTTGCTGATTGCAGCTGATGATGCATGGTGATTGATGATTATTTT
This sequence comes from Phymorhynchus buccinoides, assembly GCA_017654935.2. NCBI lineage: Eukaryota > Metazoa > Mollusca > Gastropoda > Neogastropoda > Raphitomidae > Phymorhynchus > Phymorhynchus buccinoides. Next base: position 400,407 of record CM065707.1, on the reverse strand, counting down.
GAATATGAGGATGATGATGATGATTGATAGATTGCTGTAGTGATGCTGATGCAGTGATGTTGGTGGTGGTGGTGATTTTTGATGATTTGAGGATGACGATGACGCTGCCTCTGCAGATGATGCTGATGAATGGTGACGATGATGATGCTGATGATGCCTTTGCTGACGATTGCGATGATGATGATGGTGGGATTACGATGACGCATGATGATGCAAGATGATGATGAATGACGATGAGGGATGATGATGATGATGTTAATGATGATAATGATGACGACGACGACGATTATGATGACCATGATGATGATGATATGATGGTGATGATGATATGATTGTGATGATGATGATGTTATGATGATGATGATGATGACGATGATGATGAAGTAAATGATGACGATGATGATGATGATGAAAACGATGATGACGATGTACAGATGACTCGATGATGATGATGTGATGACGGATGAGATGATGATGGTGATGATGATGGTGATAGTGATGATGTGATGGTGATGATGATGATGGTGATGAATGATGATGGTAGATGATGATGATGATGATCCAGATGATGATGATGATGATGATTATTATCATGATGATGATGGTGATATGATGATAGTGATATGATGATAGTGATGTGGACGCACAGATGACCGCATGGCCGAGAGTAACCACTGCCTGAAATGATAGTAGTGGTTGGTTATGAGTGATGATGATGATGATGGTGAAGGATGAGAGTGATGATGAGATGATGATGGCGGTGATGATGATGGTGATGATGATGATAGTGCTGATGATGCATGATGATAGTGATGTGACGATGATGATGATGGTGATGGTGATGATGGTGTTTGTGATGATGATGGTGATGACTATGATTGTTATGGATGATGATGACGTTGATGATGATGATGAGGATGATGATGATGATGATGATGATGGTGATGGTGATGGTGATGGTGGTGGTGGTGATGATGATGATGATGATTGATTGATGATGATGTTCATGATGATGATGATGTTCATGATGGTGATGATGATGATGGTGAGGAGGATGATGATGGTGATGATGTTCATGATGGTGATGATGATGATGATGATGACGATGTTAGATGATGATGATGATTGATGATGACGATGATGATGATGAATGATGCTGATGATTGACGATGATGATGATGATGACGATGATTATGATAAGATGATAATGATGACCGATGATAATATGATGACGATAATGATGATAGACGATGATGTGATGCCGGTGATGAAGGATGATGAATGATGATGATGAACGATGTGATGATGTTGAGATGATTATGATGACGTGATGATGAATGACGATGATAATGACGACGATGATGATGATGAAGATGGAGGATGCAGGATGATGGTGATGACGACGACGACGACAATTGTTACGATGCTGATGATGATGACAACAATAATGATGACAACGACAATGATGATGATGACGATGATGATGATTATGGTGATGAGGATATGAGGATAGTGATGATGATGATGATGATGTGATGGGATGATGATGAATGATGATGATGATGATGGTGATGATGATTGTGATAGACATGATGATGGTGATATGATGAATGATAGTGACGGTACAGGTTTCCGATCTGACGTTATGATGATGGTGATGATGATGATAATGGTGATGATGATTATGGTGATGAGGATGATGATGATGATGATAGTGATATGATGGTGAGTGATGATGATGAATGATGATATGATGAATGATGTGATATGAATGATGGTGATATTGATGATAGTGAGGATGAAGATAGTGAGGAGGATGGTGCCATGCCGATGATGATGAGTGAGGAGGAGGATGGTGATGAGGATGACGGTGATGATGATGATGGTGATGATGATGCTGATGGTGATGAATGATGGTGATTAGTGATATGATGGTTGATGAGATGTGAAGGAAACATACATGGTATCATGAAGGCCCCGTCAGGCTGAAGGAAGAAAAACGCGATACGCATTGCCCGAATTCTCTCTGCCAAAGGTCAGTTTATGTCCCTTGAAAATACTGTTTAGCGTCCCTCCGGTCTGAAACAGACAATATGGGACATTAGTAGAATAAAGATTGTGTGGGATAACGATCCTGGAGGCAATGCCCGGGAGGCCAGTGAAACCAGAAAGTCCCCAATTTTTAACGATGCAGATAAGTATATTACTTGTATATCCCTTGGATCTTGAAGCGCTTATAAATGTCTGTGCGCCAAGAGCAAAGAGACGTGGTCAGAATTGGTCGGACTGGTGACATCCTTTAGACTCACAGGTGACAGATCCACACAAAGCACAGAGCGTGTGTCAGTGACTTGGTTCAACCTGGATGACACCCATTAGAATCACCAGGTGGACAGATCAACAAAGCACAGAGACGTGGTCAGAATTGG
>CM065707.1:381412-388912 GCA_017654935.2 Phymorhynchus buccinoides | reverse complement strand
CTGTGCACATTAACTACAGGTAGGACTATGTCAGCAAGCTGTCAATCCATCCAGCCCTGTCTTCAGACTTCACTAAGGCGCTGTGCACATTAAGTACAGGTAGGACTATGTCAGCAAGCTGTCAATCCATCCAGCCCTGTCTTCAAACTTCACTAAGGCGCTGTGCACATTAACTACAGGTAGGACTATGTCAGCAAGCTGTCAATCCATCCAGCCCTGTCTTCAAACTTCACAAAGGCGCTGTGCACATTACACGCAGAAATGCCATGCGCATATTAGCAAATAAGTAAAAAGAACAAATGGAAGAGGTAGGTGGATGGGATAGGTGACTTTTAGCTTTGTGCACACTACACGCGGAAACCTCATGCGCTTATCCGCAAATAAGTAAGACAGTAAGAAAACTAAGCACATGAGGTTTCCGCGTGTAGTGTGCACAAAGCTAAAAGTCACAAGTGTACTATATACTGGTCAGTTTGAACGTTAAATTGCAATGGCCGTGTTTCCTTTGAGTCCACCATGACAAGATGGACGTTAAAGTCAGCATTCAGTGTCAACTTTTGCTGACGTCACTCAGTGTTTTGTTGAGTGCAGCAGTGAAGTCTACCATGACAAGATGGACGTTAAAGTCAGCATTCAGTGTCAACTTTTGCTGACGTCACTCAGTGTTTTGTTGAGTGCAGCAGTGAAGTCTACCATGACAAGATGGACGTTAAAGTCAGCATTCAGTCTGAACTTTTGCTGACGTCACTCAGTGTTTTGTTGAGTGCAGCAGTGAAGTCTACCATGACAAGATGGACGTTAAAGTCAGCATTCAGTGTCAACTGTTGCTGACGTCATTCACAGTGTTTGTTTTGGGTGCAGCAGTGAAATCTACAATGACAAGATGGACGTTAAAGTCAGCATTCAGTGTCAACTTTTGCTGACGTCACTCAGTGTTTTGTTGGGTGCAGCAGTGAAGTCTACAATGACAAGATGGACGTTAAAGTCAGCATTCAGTGTCAACTGTTGCTGACGTCATTGACAGTGTTTATTGGGTGCAGCAGTGAAATCTACAATGACAAGATGGACGTTAAAGTCAGCATTCAGTGTAAACTTTTGCTGACGTCATTCACAGTGTTTATTGGGTGCAGCAGTGAAATCTACAATGACAAGATGAACGTTAAAGTCAGCATTCAGTGTCAACTTTTGCTGACGTCACTCTCAGTGTTTTGTTAGGTGCAGCAGTGAAACGCAGTCGCAGTACACTGCCTGCATACAATGGGGAAGGGGAATGAAAAGGGGGGAAAGACTGGGTGGAAAGTGAGTGGAAAGGCAGTATAACCAGTGGCTGATCAGTCAGTTTAATTGTTGTAGAACCAGTCATGGAGTGCACACCATCTCTACTGTGTGTAGCCAGTGGTTGAAGTCAGTGTGATTGTTGGACCCAGTGGAACCTGTCATGGAGTGCACACAATCTGTACTGCTGTACTGTGTGTAGCCAGTGGTTGAAGTCAGTGTGATTGTTGGACCCAGTGTAACCTGTCATGTAGTGCACATCATCTGTACTGTGTGTACTGTGTGTGTACCTGTCAGTGCACACCATCTGTACTGTGTGTACAGTGGTTGAAGTCAGTGTGATTGTCAGTGTAACCTGTCATGTAGTGCACATCATCTGTACTGTGTGTACTGTGTAGCCAGTGTAGCCTGTCATGGAGTGCACACCATCTGTACTGTGTGTAGCCAGTGGTTGAAGTCAGTGTGATTGTTGGACCCAGTGTGCAAACCTGTCATGTAGTGCACATCATCTGTACTGTGTGTAGCCAGTGTGTGTAGTGCCAGTACTGTGGTAACCTGTCATGTAGTGCACATCATCTGTACTGTGTGTAGCCAGTGGAACCTGTCATGTAGTGCACATCATCTGTACTGTGTGTAGCCAGTGGAAGTGCACATCATCTGTACTGTGTGTAGCCAGTGGTGTCATGTACTGTGTGTACATCAGTGCACATCATGTACTGTGTGTAGCCAGTGGAACCTGTCATGTAGTGCACATCATCTGTACTGTGTGTAGCCAGTGGAACCTGTCATGTAGTGTACATCATCTGTCTGTACTGTGTGTAGCCAGTGGAACCTGTCATGTAGTGCACATCATCTGTACTGTGTGTAGCCAGTGGAACCTGTCATGTAGTGTACATCATCTGTACTGTGTGTAGCCAGTGGAACCTGTCATGTAAAGTGCACATCATCTGTGCTGTGTGTACATCATGTAGTGCACATCATCTGTACTGTGTGTAGCCAGTGGAACCTGTCATGTAAAGTGCACATCATCTGTACTGTGTGTAGCCAGTGGAACCTGTCATGTGTGCACATCATCTGTACTGTGTGTAGCCAGTGGAACCTGTCATGTAGTGTACATCATCTGTACTGTGTGTAGCCAGTGGAACCTGAAGTGCACATCATCTGTACTGTGTGTAGCCAGTGGAACCTGTCATGTAGTGCACATCATCTGTACTGTGTGTAGCCAGTGGAACCTGTCATGTAGTGCACATCATATGTACTGTGTGTAGCCAGTGGAACCTGTCATGTAAAGTGCACATCATCTGTACTGTGTGTAGCCAGTGGAACCTGTCATGTAAAGTGCACATCATCTGTACTGTGTGTAGCCAGTGGAACCTGTCATGTAAAGTGCACATCATCTGTACTGTGTGTAGCCAGTGGAACCTGTCATGTAAAGTGCACATCATCTGTACTGTGTGTAGCCAGTGGAACCTGTCATGTAAAGTGCACATCATCTGTACTGTGTGTAGCCAGTGGAACCTGTCATGTAAAGTGCACATCATCTGTACTGTGTGTAGCCAGTGGAACCTGTCATGTAGTGCACATCACATCAGTGGAACCTGTCATGTGTGCACACTGTACTGTGTGTAGCCAGTGGAACCTGTCATGTAAAGTGCACATCATCTGTACTGTGTGTAGCCAGTGGAACCTGTCATGTAGTGCACATCATCTGTACTGTGTGTAGCCAGTGGAACCTGTCATGTAGTGCACATCATCTGTACTGTGTGTAGCCAGTGGAACCTGTCATGTAAAGTGCACATCATCTGTACTGTGTGTAGCCAGTGGAACCTGTCATGTAGTGCACATCATCTGTACTGTGTGTAGCCAGTGGAACCTGTCATGTAAAGTGCACATCATCTGTACTGTGTGTAGCCAGTGGAACCTGTCATGTAAAGTGCACATCATCTGTACTGTGTGTAGCCAGTGGAACCTGTCATGTAAAGTGCACATCATCTGTACTGTGTGTAGCCAGTGGAACCTGTGCACATCATTGTACTGTGTGTAGCCAGTGGAAGTGCACATCATCTGTACTGTGTGTAGCCAGTGGAACCTGTCATGTAGTGCACATCATCTGTACAGTGTGTGTATCATCCACTGTGTGTAGCCAGTGTCCTGTCATGTGCACATCATCTGTACTGTGTGTAGCCAGTGGAACCTGTCATGTAAAGTGCACATCATCTGTACTGTGTGTAGCCAGTGGAACCTGTCATGTAGTGTGCACATCATCTGTACTGTGTGTAGCCAGTGGAACCTGTCATGTAGTGTACATCATCTGTACTGTGTGTAGCCAGTGGAACCTGTCATGTAAAGTGCACATCATCTGTACTGTGTGTAGCCAGTGGAACCTGTCATGTAGTGCACATCATCTGTACTGTGTGTAGCCAGTGGAACCTGTCATGTAAAGTGCACATCATCTGTACTGTGTGTAGCCAGTAACCTGTCAGTAGTGCACATCATATGTACTGTGTGTAGCCAGTGGAACCTGTCACGTAGTGCACATCATCTGTACTGTGTGTAGCCAGTGGAACCTGTCATGTAGTGCACATCATCTGTACTGTGTGTAGCCAGTGGAACCTGTCATGTAGTGCACATCATCTGTACTGTGTGTAGCCAGTGGAACCTGTCATGTAAAGTGCACATCATCTGTACTGTGTGTAGCCAGTGGAACCTGTCATGTAAGTGCACATCATCTGTACTGTGTGTAGCCAGTGGAACCTGTCATGTAGTGCACATCATCTGTACTGTGTGTAGCCAGTGGAACCTGTCACGTAAGTGCACATCATCTGTACTGTGTGTAGCCAGTGGAACCTGTCATGTAGTGCACATCATCTGTACTGTGTGTAGCCAGTGGAACCTGTCATGTAGTGCACATCATCTGTACTGTGTGTAGCCAGTGGAACCTGTCATGTAAAGTGCACATCATCTGTACTGTGTGTAGCCAGTGGAACCTGTCATGTATGTCATCTGTACTGTGTGTAGCCAGTGGAACCTGTCATGTGCACATCATCTGTACTGTGTGTAGCCAGTGGAACCTGTCATGTAGTGTACATCATCTGTACTGTGTGTAGCCAGTGGAACCTGTCATGTAGTGCACATCATCTGTACTGTGTGTAGCCAGTGGAACCTGTCATGTAGTGCACATCATCTGTACTGTGTGTAGCCAGTGGAACCTGTCATGTAGTGCACATCATCTGTACTGTGTGTAGCCAGTGGAACCTGTCATGTAGTGCACATCATCTGTACTGTGTGTAGCCAGTGGAACCTGTCATGTAGTGCACATCATCTGTACTGTGTGTAGCCAGTGGAACCTGTCACGTAATAGCCAGTGGAACCTGTGTGCACATCATATGTACTGTGTGTAGCCAGTGGAACCTGTCATGTAGTGCACATCATCTGTACTGTGTGTAGCCAGTGGAACCTGTCATGTAGTGCACATCATCTGTACTGTGTGTAGCCAGTGGAACCTGTCATGTAGTGCACATCATCTGTACTGTGTGTAGCCAGTGGAACCTGTCATGTAAAGTGCACATCATCTGTACTGTGTGTAGCCAGTGGAACCTGTCATGTAAAGTGCACATCATCTGTACTGTGTGTAGCCAGTGGAACCTGTCATGTAGTGCACATCATCTGTACTGTGTGTAGCCAGTGGAACCTGTCATGTAGTGCACATCATCTGTACTGTGTGTAGCCAGTGGAACCTGTCATGTAGTGCACATCATCTGTACTGTGTGTAGCCAGTGGAACCTGTCATGTAGTGCACATCATCTGTACTGTGTGTAGCCAGTGGAACCTGTCATGTAGTGCACATCATCTGTACTGTGTGTAGCCAGTGGAACCTGTCATGTAGTGCACATCATCTGTACTGTGTGTAGCCAGTGGAACCTGTCATGTAGTGCACATCATCTGTACTGTGTGTAGCCAGTGGAACCTGTCATGTAGTGCACATCATCTGTACTGTGTGTAGCCAGTGGAACCTGTCATGTAGTGTACATCATATGTACTGTGTGTAGCCAGTGGAACCTGTCATGTAGTGCACATCATCTGTACTGTGTGTAGCCAGTGGAACCTGTCACGTAGTGCACATCATCTGTACTGTGTGTAGCCAGTGGAACCTGTCACGTAGTGCACATCATCTGTACTGTGTGTAGCCAGTGGAACCTGTCATGTAGTGCACATCATCTGTACTGTGTGTAGCCAGTGGAACCTGTCATGTAGTGTACATCATCTGTACTGTGTGTAGCCAGTGGAACCTGTCATGTAGTGCACATCATCTGTACTGTGTGTAGCCAGTGGAACCTGTCATGTAGTGCACATCATCTGTACTGTGTGTAGCCAGTGGCACATCATCTGTACTGTGTGTAGCCAGTGGAACCTGTCATGTAGTGCACATCATATGTACTGTGTGTAGCCAGTGGAACCTGTCACGTAGTGCACATCATCTGTACTGTGTGTAGCCAGTGGAACATCATATGTCTGTGTGTAGCCAGTGGAACATGTCATGTGTGCACATCATCTGTACTGTGTGTAGCCAGTGGAACCTGTCATGTAGTGCACATCATCTGTACTGTGTGTAGCCAGTGGAACCTGTCATGTAGTGCACATCATCTGTACTGTGTGTAGCCAGTGGAACCTGTCATGTAGTGTACATCATCTGTACTGTGTGTAGCCAGTGGAACCTGTCATGTAGTGCACATCATCTGTACTGTGTGTAGCCAGTGGAACCTGTCATGTAGTGCACATCATCTGTACTGTGTGTAGCCAGTGGAACCTGTCATGTGTAGTGCACATCATCTGTACTGTGTGTAGCCAGTGGAACCTGTCATGTAGTGCACATCATCTGTACTGTGTGTAGCCAGTGGAACCTGTCACGTAGTGCACATCATCTGTACTGTGTGTAGCCAGTGGAACCTGTCATGTAGTGCACATCATCTGTACTGTGTGTAGCCAGTGGAACATGTCACGTAGTGCACATCATCTGTACTGTGTGTAGCCAGTGGAACCTGTCATGTAGTGCACATCATCTGTACTGTGTGTAGCCAGTGGAACCTGTCATGTAGTGCACATCATCTGTACTGTGTGTAGCCAGTGGAACCTGTCATGTAGTGCACATCATATGTACTGTGTGTAGCCAGTGGAACCTGTCACGTAATGTGCACATCATATGTACTGTGTGTAGCCAGTGGAACCTGTCATGTAGTGCACATCATATGTACTGTGTGTAGCCAGTGGAACCTGTCATGTCATGTAGTGCACATCATCTGTACTGTGTGTAGCCAGTGGAACCTGTCATGTAGTGCACATCATCTGTACTGTGTGTAGCCAGTGGAACCTGTCATGTAGTGCACATCATCTGTACTGTGTGTAGCCAGTGGAACCTGTCATGTAGTGTACATCATCTGTACTGTGTGTAGCCAGTGGAACCTGTCATGTAGTGCACATCATCTGTACTGTGTGTAGCCAGTGGAACCTGTCATGTACCTGCACATCATATGTACTGTGTGTAGCCAGTGGAACCTGTCATGTAGTGTACATCATCTGTACTGTGTGTAGCCAGTGGAACCTGTCATGTAGTGCACATCATCTGTACTGTGTGTAGCCAGTGGAACCTGTCATGTAGTGCACATCATCTGTACTGTGTGTAGCCAGTGGAACCTGTCATGTAGTGCACATCATCTGTACTGTGTGTAGCCAGTGGAACCTGTCATGTAGTGCACATCATCTGTACTGTGTGTAGCCAGTGGAAGTCATGTAGTGCACATCATCTGTACTGTGTGTCACCTGTAAAGTGCACATCATATGTACTGTGTGTAGCCAGTAGAACATGTGTAATGTGCACATGTGTACTGTGTGTAGCCAGTGGAACATGTCACAGTGCACATCATCTGTACTGTGTGTAGCCAGTGGAACCTGTCATGTAGTGTACATCATCTGTACTGTGTGTAGCCAGTGGAACCTGTCATGTAGTGCACATCATCTGTACTGTGTGTAGCCAGTGGAACCTGTCATGTAGTGCACATCATCTGTACTGTGTGTAGCCAGTGGAACCTGTCATGTAAAGTGCACATCATCTGTACTGTGTGTAGCCAGTGGAACCTGTCATGTAGTGCACATCATCTGTACTGTGTGTAGCCAGTGGAACCTGTCATGTAAAGTGCACATCATCTGTACTGTGTGTAGCCAGTGGAA
>CM065707.1:373912-376412 GCA_017654935.2 Phymorhynchus buccinoides | reverse complement strand
ATCAAGGGGAGAGAGAGAAAGGGAGACAGACAGAGAGTAGGAGGCCTATGCCACCCAGACATCAAGGGGAGAGAGAGAAAGGGAGACAGACAGAGAGTAGGAGGCCTATGCCACCCAGACATCAAGGGGAGGGAGAGAAAGGGAGACAGACAGACAGACAGACAGAGAGTAGGGGGCCTATGCCACCCAGACATCAAGGGGAGAGAGAGAAAGGGAGACAGACAGAGAGTAGGAGGCCTATGCCACCCAGACATCAAGGGGAGGGAGAGAAAGGGAGACAGACAGACAGAGAGTAGGGGGCCTATGCCACCCAGACATCAAGGGGAGAGAGAGAAGGGGAGACAGACAGATAGACAGAGAGAAAGGGAGACAGACAGATAGACAGAGAGTAGGGGGCCTATGCCACCCAAACATCAAGGGGAGAGAGAGAAAGGGAGACAGACAGACAGAGAGTAGGGGGCCTATGCCACCCAAACATCAAGGGGGAGAGAGAGAGAAAGGGAGACAGACAGATAGACAGAGAGTAGGGGGCCTATGCCACCCAAACATCAAGGGGAGAGAGAGAGAAAGGGAGACAGACAGACAGACAGAGAGTAGGGGGCCTATGCCACCCAAACATCAAGGGGAGAGAGAGAGAGAAAGGGAGACAGACAGATAGACAGAGAGTAGGGGGCCTATGCCACCCAAACATCAAGGGGAGAGAGAGAGAAAGGGAGACAGACATATAGACAGAGAGTAGGGGGCCTATGCCACCCAAACATCAAGGGGAGAGAGAGAAAGGGAGACAGACAGAGAGAAAGGGAGACAGATAGATAGACAGAGAGTAGGGGGCCTATGCCACCCAAACATCAAGGGGAGAGAGAGAGAAAGGGGGACAGATAGATAGACAGAGAGTAGGGGGCCTATGCCACCCAAACATAAATAAAAAATAATAATTGATAGTATTTCTATAGCGCCTTTCTATAATTATTTTACACTCAAGGCGCTTCCATTCACTGATACACCCGCAATCGCACAAAAACATTATCACCCATTCATTCACCCAGGTACAAGATCAAGAAGGAAACATTTACAAACCGAATGAGCTTTGAAAGTAGTGTGTCTTGAGTTTAGCTTTGAAAGTAGAGATAGTTGGTTCATGGCGGAGATCGACTGGGAGGGAATTCCAAACAGCAGGGGCACTGAAACTGAAACTGCGGTCACCAAATGATTTTAGATTTGTTTTTGGAACTTTCAGAAGTTTTGTGTTTGAGGACCTGAGTGAGCGGGAAGGAGTGTAGGTGTGAAGAGCTCTGGAGAGGTAAGGCGGAAGGGTCTGTTCAAAGTGACGGAAGGATAGAACAGCCAGCTTATACTGAAGGCGGAACTGCACAGGGAGCCAATGGAGCTCCATCAGAAGTGGCGTGACGTGATCACGCTTGCGCTTACGCAGTATGAGGCGGGCTGCTCTGTTTTGAACTCGCTGAAGGCGAGTAATTTCTTCTGTAGGAAGGCCAAAGAGAATGGAATTGCAGAAATCTAAACGTGAAGAAATAAAAGCTGCGACAAGGCGCTTGCATGCGTTAGCTGAAAGAAAAAGCCGAATGGATGCAATACGTCTGAGCTCAAAGAAACAAGAGCGACAAATGCTGCTGATGTGGTCATGCATGGACAGAGTCTGGTCAATCGTTACCCCGAGGTACTTGACAGATGGTTTGAACTGAACAGTATTGGCTCCAATGTCTGCTGACTCACTGTTAATTAATGCAAGGCGACCAGCAGAACCAACAGGCAGAACCTCTGTCTTGTCTGTGTTGAGCTTAAGCTTGTTACTGTTCATCCATCCTAATACATCGGTGATGCACATCTCGATGCCAGACAGAATGGAAGGGAAACTCTCAGGGGCACTACTTTGTGACAACTCAGTGTCGTCAGCGTATTTGTGAAAATCACAGGAATGTGCAGCGATCACGTCAGACAACGGCTGTGAATAGAGCGTGAAAAGAACAGGGCCCAACACTGAGCCCTGTGGCACTCCGTACGTGAGGGGTGAACGATCGAGCTGATGAAACTCCATCTACAACAACAGAGAAGTGGCGGTCAGATATGTAGGATCTAAACCAGTCGAGGACAACGCCACGTATCCCACAGGTCACTTCTAAACGGGTCAGAAGAATGGAATGATCAAGCGTATCGAACGCTGCGCTGAGGTCCAAAAATGCTGTCAGAGAAACAAGCCTCTGGTCCGTCTTCAAAAGAAGGCCATTCATGACACTCAGCACAGCAGTCTCAACACTGTGCTTTTTCCTGTAGGCTGACTGATGCTCCTCAAGCAGGTTGTTATGCATTAAGTGTCTCTTCAGCTGTGCCAAGACGACTTTCTCTAAAAAATCTTGGCTATGAAAGGAAGATTTGACACAGGCCGATAGTTTTTTAGATTGTTGCAATCAAGTCCAGGTTTCTTAAGAATAGGGGTGACAATAGCATCTTTGAACTGTTCGGGGAAAACACCCGCAGAAAG
>CM065707.1:353912-368912 GCA_017654935.2 Phymorhynchus buccinoides | reverse complement strand
GAGAGACTGACTCCATCGGAGATGGTGCATCATTGTATGGAAAATGTAAGGATCATTGTATGGAACATGTAAGGATGTGTTATTAACATTGAGGACATTGAGACACAGCTGGAGAGACTGACTCAATCGGAGATGGTGCATTCATTGTATGGAACATGTAAGGATGTGTTATTAACATTGAGGACATTGAGACACAGCTGGAGAGACTGACTCCATCGGAGATGGTGCATTGTATGGAACATGTAAGGATGTGTTATTAACATTGAGGACATTGAGACACAGCTGGAGAGACTGACTCCATCGGAGATGGTGGTATGCATTGTATGGAACATGTAAGGATGTGTTATTAACATTGAGGACATTGAGACACAGCTGGAGAGACTGACTCCATCGGAGATGGTGCATTCATTGTATGGAACATGTAAGGATGTGTTATTAACATTGAGGACATTGAGACACAGCTGGAGAGACTGACTCCATCGGAGATGGTGCATTCATTGTATGGAACATGTAAGGATGTGTTATTAACATTGAGGACATTGAGACACAGCTGGAGAGACTGACTCCATCGGAGATGGTGCATTCATTGTATGGAACATGTAAGGATGTGTTATTAACATTGAGGACATTGAGACACAGCTGGAGAGACTGACTCCATCGGAGATGGTGCATTCATTGTATGGAACATGTAAGGATGTGTTATTAACATTGAGGACATTGAGACACAGCTGGAGAGACTGACTCAATCGGAGATGGTGCATTGTATGGAACATTGTGTTATTAACATTGACATTGAGACACAGCTGGAGAGACTGTATCGGAACATGTAAGGATGTGTTATTAACATTGAGGACATTGAGACACAGCTGGAGAGACTGACTCCATCGGAGATGGTGCATTCATTGTATGGAACATGTAAGGATGTGTTATTAACATTGAGGACATTGAGACACAGCTGGAGAGACTGACTCCATCGGAGATGGTGCATTCATTGTATGGAACATGTAAGGATGTGTTATTAACATTGAGGACATTGAGACACAGCTGGAGAGACTGACTCCATCGGAGATGGTGCATTCATTGTATGGAACATGTAAGGATGTGTTATTAACATTGAGGACATTGAGACACAGCTGGAGATACTGACTCCATCGGAGATGGTGACTCTATCATTCATTGTATGGAAAATGTAAGGATGTGTTATTAACATTGAGGACATTGAGACACAGCTGGAGATACTGACTCCATCGGAGATGGTGCATTCATTGTATGGAACATGTAAGGATGTGTTATTAACATTGAGGACATTGAGACACAGCTGGAGAGACTGACTCCATCGGAGATGGTGCATTCATTGTATGGAACATGTAAGGATGTGTTATTAACATTGAGGACATTGAGACACAGCTGGAGACTGACTGACCATCGGAGACATTGTATGGAACATGTAAGGATGTGTTATTAACATTGAGGACATGAGACTGACTCCATCGGAGATGGTGCATTGTATGGAACATGTAAGGATGTGTTATTAACATTGAGGACATTGAGACACAGCTGGAGAGACTGACTCCATCGGAGATGGTGCATTGTATGGAACATGTAAGGATGTGTTATTAACATTGAGGACATTGAGACACAGCTGGGAGACTGACTCCATGATGGTGCATTGTATGGAACATGTAAGGATGTGTTATTAACATTGAGGACATTGAGACACAGCTGGGAGACTGACTCCATTCGGAGATGAGTGACTCACTCATTGTATGGAACATGTAAGGATGTGTTATTAACATTGAGGACATTGAGACACAGCTGGAGAGACTGACTCAATCGGAGATGGTGCATTCATTGTATGGAACATGTAAGGATGTGTTATTAACATTGAGGACATTGAGACACAGCTGGAGAGACTGACTCCATCGGAGATGGTGCATTCATTGTATGGAACATGTAAGGATGTGTTATTAACATTGAGGACATTGAGACACAGCTGGAGAGACTGACTCCATCGGAGATGGTGCATTGTATGGAACATGTAAGGATGTGTTATTAACATTGAGGACATTGAGACACAGCTGGAGAGACTGACTCCATCGGAGATGGTGCACTGACTCCATTGTATGGAACATGTAAGGATGTGTTATTAACATTGAGGACATTGAGACACAGCTGGAGAGACTGACTCCATCGGAGATGGTGCATTGTATGGAACATGTAAGGATGTGTTATTAACATTAAGGACATTGAGACACAGCTGGAGAGACTGACTCCATCGGAGATGGTGCATTGTATGGAACATGTAAGGATGTGTTATTAACATTAAGGACATTGAGACACAGCTGGAGAGACTGACTCCATCGGAGATGGTGCATTCATTGTATGGAACATGTAAGGATGTGTTATTAACATTGAGGACATTGAGACACAGCTGGAGAGACTGACTCCATCGGAGATGGTGCATTGTATGGAACATGTAAGATGGTTATTAACATTGAGGACATTGAGACACAGCTGGAGAGACTGTATCGGAGATGGTGCATTGTATGGAACATGTAAGGATGTGTTATTAACATTGAGGACATTGAGACACAGCTGGAGAGACTGACTCCATCGGAGATGGTGCATTGTATGGAACATGTAAGGATGTGTTATTAACATTGAGGACATTGAGACACAGCTGGAGAGACTGACTCCATCGGAGATGGTGCATTTTATGGAACATGTAAGGATGTGTTATTAACATTGAGGACATTGAGACACAGCTGGAGAGACTGACTCCATCGGAGATGGTGCATTCATTGTATGGAACATGTAAGGATGTGTTATTAACATTGAGGACATTGAGACACAGCTGGAGATACTGACTCCATCGGAGATGGTGCATTCATTGTATGGAAAATGTAAGGATGTGTTATTAACATTGAGGACATTGAGACACAGCTGGAGATACTGACTCCATCGGAGATGGTGCATTCATTGTATGGAAAATGTAAGGATGTGTTATTAACATTGAGGACATTGAGACACAGCTGGAGAGACTGACTCCATCGGAGATGGTGCATTGTATGGAACATGTAAGTATGTGTTATTAACATTGAGGACATTGAGACACAGCTGGAGAGACTGACTCCATCGGAGATGGTGCATTGTATGGAACATGTAAGGATGTGTTATTAACATTGAGAGGACATTGAGACACAGCTGGAGAGACTGACTCCATCGGAGATGGTGCATTGTATGGAACATGTAAGGATGTGTTATTAACATTGAGGACATTGAGACACAGCTGGAGAGACTGACTCCATCGGAGATGGTGCATTGTATGGAACATGTAAGGATGTGTTATTAACATTGAGGACATTGAGACACAGCTGGGGAGACTGACTCTATCGGAGATGGTGCATTGTATGGAACATGTAAGGATGTGTTATTAACATTGAGGACATTGAGACACAGCTGGAGAGACTGACTCCATCGGAGATGGTGCATTCATTGTATGGAAAATGTAAGGATGTGTTATTAACATTGAGGACATTGAGACACAGCTGGAGAGACTGACTCCATCGGAGATGGTGCATTTGATGGAACATGTAAGGATGTGTTATTAACATTGAGGACATTGAGACACAGCTGGGGAGACTGACTCCATCGGAGATGGTGCATTTGATGGAACATGTAAGGATGTGTTATTAACATTGAGGACATTGAGACACAGCTGGAGAGACTGACTCCATCGGAGATGGTGCATTGTATGGAACATGTAAGGATGTGTTATTAACATTGAGGACATTGAGACACAGCTGGAGAGACTGACTCGGAGATGGTGCATTGTATCGGAGATGGTGCATTGAGACACAGCTTGATGGAACATGTAAGGATGTGTTATTAACATTGAGGACATTGAGACACAGCTGGAGAGACTGACTCTATCGGAGATGGTGCATTGTATGGAACATGTAAGGATGTGTTATTAACATTGAGGACATTGAGACACAGCTGGAGAGACTGACTCCATCGGAGATGGTGCATTCATTGTATGGAACATGTAAGGATGTGTTATTAACATTGAGGACATTGAGACACAGCTGGAGAGACTGACTCTATCGGAGATGGTGCATTGTATGGAACATGTAAGGATGTGTTATTAACATTGAGGACATTGAGACACAGCTGGAGAGACTGACTCATCGGAGATCGGAGATGGTGCATTGTGACTCCATGCATGGAACATGTAAGGATGTGTTATTAACATTGAGGACATTGAGACACAGCTGGAGAGACTGACTCTATCGGAGATGGTGCATTGTATGGAACATGTAAGGATGTGTTATTAACATTGAGGACATTGAGACACAGCTGGAGAGACTGACTCCATCGGAGATGGTGCATTGTATGGACATTGAGAACATGTAAGGATGTGTTATTAACATTGAGGACATTGAGACACAGCTGGAGAGACTGACTCTATCGGAGATGGTGCATTGTATGGAACATGTAAGGATGTGTTATTAACATTGAGGACATTGAGACACAGCTGGAGAGACTGACTCCATCGGAGATGGTGCATTGTATGGAACATGTAAGGATGTGTTATTAACATTGAGGACATTGAGACACAGCTGGAGAGACTGACTCCATCGGAGATGGTGCATTGGATTGTATGGAACATGTAAGGATGTGTTATTAACATTGAGGACATTGAGACACAGCTGGAGAGACTGACTCCATCGGAGATGGTGCATTCATTGTATGGAACATGTAAGGATGTGTTATTAACATTGAGGACATTGAGACACAGCTGGAGAGACTGACTCCATCGGAGATGGTGCATTCATTGTATGGAAAATGTAAGGATGTGTTATTAACATTGAGGACATTGAGACACAGCTGGAGATACTGACTCCATCGGAGATGGTGCATTCATTGTATGGAACATGTAAGGATGTGTTATTAACATTGAGGACATTGAGACACAGCTGGAGAGACTGACTCCATCGGAGATGGTGCATTGTATGGAACATGTAAGGATGTGTTATTAACATTAAGGACATTGAGACACAGCTGGAGAGACTGACTCAATCGGAGATGGTGCATTCATTGTATGGAACATGTAAGGATGTGTTATTAACATTGAGGACATTGAGACACAGCTGGAGAGACTGACTCCATCGGAGATGGTGCATTGTATGGAACATGTAAGGATGTGTTATTAACATTGAGGACATTGAGACACAGCTGGGGAGACTTACTCTATCGGAGATGGTGCATTCATTCATAGGGAGGTAAGCGCAACAGCCTCTTGCTTTACGTTATTTGAGTATGGGAATGGTGTGTGTGTGTGTGTGTGTGTGTGTGTGTGTGTGTGTGTGCACGAGACTCACCACGACATACAAAGCAAATCAGGAAGTGCTGTCCAGCTAATATTGTTTTGGGTGTCAGGTGGAGAAGCCTCGATATTGTCCAGGAGGACCCCACGGTGCCGTGACGTCATCACTGAGGCCATGACGTACATCACACATCATCAACGACGTCACGAGTTCTACTCCACACGAATTAAGTACAGGAAGTGAGTGGATGGGGCGAAGTATAGAGCGTCTCTTTGCGATCCTATTGACAAACACTGACCTTTGATGGAGGGTAAAGGATCCTATGGACAAACACTGACCTTTAATGGAGGGTAGAGGATCCTATGGACAAACCACTCACCTTTGATGGAGGGTAGAGGATCATATAGACAAACACTGACCTTTGATGGAGGATAGAGGGTCATATAGACACACCACTCACCTTTGATGGAAGGTAGAGGATCATGTTGACAAACACTGACATTTGATGGAGGGTAGAGGGTCATATAGACACACCACTGACCTTTGATGGAGGGTAGAGGATCATATAGACAAACACTGACCTTTGATGGAGGGTAGAGGATCCTATGGACAAACACTGACCTTTGATGGAGGGTAGAGGTTCCTATTGACAAACACTGACCTTTGATGGGGGGTAGAGGATCCTGTTGACAAACCACTGACATTTGATGGAGGGTAGAGGATCATATTAGACACACCACTGACCTTTGATGGAGGGTAGAGGATCATATAGACAAACCACTGACCTTTGATGGAGGGTAGAGGATCCTATGGATTGGTTTAGAGGATCCTATGGACAAACACTGACCTTTGATGGAGGGTAGAGGATCCTGTTGACAAACCACTCACCTTTGATGGAGGGTAGAGGATCATATAGACAAACACTGACCTTTGATGGAGGGTAAAGGATCCTATGGAAACACACTGACCTTTGATGGAGGGTAGAGGATCCTATAGACAAACACTGACCTTTGATGGAGGGTAGATCCTCCTATGGACAAACACTGACATTTGATGGAGGGTAGAGGATCCTATGGAAACACATTGACCTTTGATGGTGGGTAGAGGATCCTGTTGACAAACACTGACATTTGATGGAGGGTAGAGGATCCTATGGAAACACACTGACCTTTGATGGTGGGTAGAGGATCATATAGACAAACACTGACCTTTGATGGAGGATAGAGGGTCATATAGACACACCACTGACATTTGATGGAGGGTAGAGGATCCTATGGACACACACTGACCTTTGATGGAGGGTAGAGGATCCTATGGAAACACACGGACCTTTGATGGAGGGTAGAGGATCCTATAGACAAACACTGACATTTGATAGAGGATCCTATGGAAACACACTGACCTTTGATGGAGGGTAGAGGATCCTATAGACAAAACACTGACCTTTGATGGAGGGTAGAGGATCATATAGACACACCACTGACCTTTGATGGAGGGTAAAGGATCCTATGGACACACACTGACCTTTGATGGAGGGTAGAGGATCATATAGACACACCACTGACCTTTGATGGAGGGTAGAGGATCCTATGGAAACACACTGACATTTGATGGAGGGTAGAGGATCCTATGGAAAAACACTGACCTTTGATGGAGGGTAGAGGATCATATAGACACACACTGACCTTTGATGGAGGGTAGAGGATCATATAGACACACCACTGACCTTTGATGGAGGGTAGAGGATCATATAGACACACCACTGACCTTTGATGGAGGGTAGAGGATCATATAGACAAACACTGACCTTTGATGGAGGGTAGAGGATCCTATGGACACACCACTGACCTTTGATGGAGGGTAGAGGATCCTATAGACAAACACTGACCTTTGATGGAGGATAGAGGGTCATATAGACACACCACTGACCTTTGATGGAGGGTAGAGGATCCTATGGAAACACATTGACCTTTGATGGTGGGTAGAGGATCCTATGGACACACACACTGACCTTTGATGGAGGGTAGAGGATCCTATTGACACACACTGACCTTTGATGGAGGGTAGAGGATCATATAGACAAACCACTGACCTTTGATGGAGGGTAGAGGATCCTATGGACACACACTGACCTTTGATGGAGGGTAGAGGATCATATAGACACACCACTGACCTTTGATGGAAGGTAGAGGATCCTGTTGAAAACCTGACCTTTGATGGAGGGTAGATGATCTATTGACAATCACTGACCTTTTGATGGAGGAGAGGATATATAGACAACCACTGACCTTTGAAGAGGGTAGAGGATCCTATGGAAACAGCACTGACCTTTGATGGAGGGTAAGGATCCTATGGACCACACTGACCTTTGATGGAGGGTAGAGGATCAATAGACACACCATGACCTTTGATGGAAGGTAGAGGATCCTGGTTGACAACACTGACCTTTGATGGAAAGGTAAAGGATCCTGTTGACAAACGACTGACCCTTTGATGGAGGGTAGAGGATCCTATAGACAAACACTGACCTTTGATGGGGGGTAGAGGATCTATGGAAGCACACTGCCTTTGGGAGGGTAGAGGATCCTATGGACACACACTTGACCTTTTTGATGGAGGGTAGAGGACTCACATAGACACACACCACTGACCTTTGTGGAAGGTAGAAGGATCCTGTTGACCTAAACAACTAATCATGACCTTTGATGGAGGTTAGAGGATCCTATGAACACACACTGCTTGATGGGGGTAGAGGATCCTATGGACAAACACTGCCTTTGATGGAGTTTAGAGATCCTATGGAAAACAATGACATTTGATGGAGGAAGAGGATCCTATAACACACACTGACCTTTGAAGGAGGGTAGAAGGATCCTATGGACAACACCCGACCTGTTGAGGAGGGTAAGGATCCTATGGAAACAAACTGACCTTTGATGGAGGGTAGAGGATCCTATGAAACACACTGACCTTTGATTGAGGGTAGAGGATCCTATGGACAACACTTGACCTTTGATTGAGGGTAGAGATCCCTATGTGACAAACACTGACATTTGATGGAGGGTAGAGGATCATATAGACACACACTGACCCTTTGAAGGAGGGTAGAGGTCCCTATGAAACGACACCGACCTTTGAAGACGGGTAAAGGATCCTATGGAAACACACTGACCTTTGATGAGGGTAAGGATCCTAATGAAACACACTGACCTTTGATGGAGGGTAGAGGATCCTAGGCACACCACTGACCTTTTTGGAAGGGTAGAGGATCCCTGGTACACAACCACTGACCTTTGATGGAGGGTAGGAGGATCCTTTGACACCCCCTGGACCTTTGATGGAGGTAGAAGGATGCCTATGGACCCCACTGACCTTTGTGAGGTAAGGATCCTATTGACACACCACGGACCTTTGATGAGGTAAAGGTCCTATGTACCCCTCACTGACTTTGAGGGAGGGTAGAGGATCCTATGAAACACACTGACCTTTGATGGGGGTAGAAGGATCCTATGGACACAACCACTGACCTTTGATGGAGGGTAGAGGATCCTATAGACACACCACTACCTTTGATGGATGTAAGATCCTATGGCACACACTGATTTGATGACGGGTAGAGGATCCTATGGACACACCCTGAACTGTTGATGGCGGGTAAGGAATCCTATTACACACCACTGACCTTTGATGGAGGTAGGCTCCTATTGACACCCACTGACCTTGTGGAGGGTATAGGATCCTATTTGACACACCAATGACCTTTTGATGGAGGGTATAGTGGATCCGATGGACACAGCAACTGCCTTTGATGGAGGTATGAGGATCCTATAGACCAAAACAATGATACTTTGATGGAGGGGTAGAGGATCCCTATTGACACACCACTGACCTTTGATGTGGGTAGATGGATCCTTGGACACAACTGACCTTTGGAATGGAGGGTAAGGATCTATAGAGACAAAACACTGCCTTTGATGGATGTAGAGTATCCTAATGACACACCACTGACCTTTGATGGTGGGCAGAGGATCCTATGGACAAACAACCACTGACCTTTGATGGAGGTTACAGGAATCCTATGGACACACACACACTGACCTTTGATGGGGGTAAGGATCCTATAGATAACTACTTACGCTTTGATGGTTGGTAGAAGATCCTTTTGGACAAACACTGACCTTTGATGGAGGGTAATAATAATGATGATAATAATAATAAATTATATAATAATACTACTGCACATCTTATATAACGCTTTACTCCCTTTGCAGGAGCTCAAAGCGCTTTACATTGACGAATAAACACAATAAGTCATTATAAGCACATACGACTCACTACATCCAATCAAATATGCATAAAATCACATTATTTAAACAAAGCTCTGTTCATTTTACAATTTTGGAAACAATATTACAATATTATAAGAAAAAGAAACAAATGCAAGGAAATCAAAGTTCATGAGCTACATTATTTCGCAACACACCACACTAATAGAGAGCACACCGTCACACATCACGCCGGCGCACGCAACGCACACGACGCACACATACACACACACGTGAGCACAATATCAATGGGCATTCACACACACACGACAACACACACACTCAACACACAATACCACCATGACGCATGCACGCACGCGCGCCGCACCGATCCCTTTCAACCAAACCACACTGTGCACGCAAAAAGGGCCCCACTATATATCCTGATTTCAGGAAAGGATCCTATAGAGTAGGTTTTGCTTCATTACACCGCTTTCCGAGCGTAGGTCTTTTGTCGGATCGTTACAACAATCTACTCTATAGATATTTACTCTCCTAAAGGTCTTTGTCTGATCGGTACAAACAATCTCCTCTATAATAGTTCTACTCTCCATTAAGGTCTTTGGTCGGATCGTTAACAAACAATGTACCTCTATAGATCTCCTACTCTCCATTAACTTTCTTTGTCGATCGGTCAACAAAACAATGTACTTCTTATAGATATTCTACTCTCCATTAAGGTCTTTCTCGATCGGTAACAAACAATTACCTTCTATAGATATTCTACTCTCCATGAAAGGTCTTTTGTCGGACGGTAACAACAATGTAACTCTATAGATATTCTACTCTCCATTAAAGGTCAGTGTTTGTATTCATATTCATTCGATTTGTTGTTATTTGTTAGAACAGATGTGACAGCAGGGGCGGAACCTGGGATACATTAGAGGGGGGGTTACAAACAAGGGCTGGGGTCTGGGGGGAGGTGTTACAAGGAAGAGCGGGGCTATGGGGGGAGGGGTTACAAGGACGGGCAGGGCTCTGGGCAGGGAGGGGTTACAAGGAAGGCGGGGCTCTGGGGGGAGGGTTACAAGAGGGCAGGGCTCTGGGGGAGGGGTTTAAACAAGGACAGGGCAGGGATACTGGGGGGGAGATGTGTTTACAAGGAAGGTGGGGCTCTGGGGGGAGGGTTGTTACAAGGAAGGGCAGGGATCTGGGGGGAGGGGGGGTTACAAGGAAGGGCAGGGCTCTGGGGGGAGGGTGTTACAAGGAAGGGCGGGGCTCTGGGGGGAGGGGTTACAAGGAAGGGCGGGGCTCTGGGGGGGGGTTACAAGGAAGGGCAGGGCTCTGGGGGGAGGGTGTTACAAGGAAGGGCGGGGCTCTGGGGGGAGGGGTTACAAGGAAGGGCGGGGCTCTGGGGGGAGGGGTTACAAGGAAGGGCGGGGCTCTGGGGGGAGGGGTTACAAGGAAGGGCGGGGCTCTGGGGGGAGGGGTTACAAGGAAGGGCGGGGCTCTGGGGGGAGGGGTTACAAGGAAGGGCGGGGCTCTGGGGGGAGGGGTTACAAGGAAGGGCGGGGCTCTGGCGGGGAGGGGTTTACAAGGACAGGGCGGGGCTTGGGGGGGGGGGTTACAAGGAAGGGCAGGGCTCTGGGGGGAGGGTGTTACAAGGAAGGGCGGGGCTCTGGGGGGAGGGGTTACAAGGAAGGGCGGGGCTCTGGGGGGAGGATCCGTACAAGGAAGGGCAGGGCTCTGGGGGGAGGGTGTTACAAGGAAGGGCGGGGCTCTGGGGGGAGGGGTTACAAGGAAGGGCGGGGCTCTGGGGGGAGGGGTTACAAGGAAGGGCGGGGCTCTGGGGGGAGGGGTTACAAGGAAGGGCGGGGCTCTGGGGGGAGGGGTTACAAGGAAGGGCGGGGCTCTGGGGGGAGGGGTTACAAGGAAGGGCGGGGCTCTGGGGGGAGGGGTTACAAGGAAGGGCGGGGCTCTGGGGGCGTGTGTTCCAAGTGATGTTGGTGTTCGGCGGATACAAGCTGAGTGGCAGTCATTAATCCCAGGACAGTTTCTATGGATCTGTCTTCTCTCCTGATGCTCTTATCATTCCTAGTAATGTTTGTTGTTCGTTGTCACACAGGTGCAACCCCTACACTCAAGTGATGGTGATGTTTGGCGGATACAAGCTGAGCGGCAGTCGCGCCATGGAAGCAGTGGCCATGGATCTGTCCTCTCTATCCTGGCACACCCTGACCCCCCTCCCCCACCACCCCGGCAAGGGCAGCAACACCGCTGTCTGTGACAACAACCTCTATGTCAGTGGAGGGAACAGCGACCCACAGGCCTTCTGGATGTAAGAAACAGAGACAGAGAGAGAGAGAGACAGACAGAGCAAAAGAGACCATCAGGCCTTGTGGGTGTAAGAGAGAGAGAGAGAGAGAGAGAGAGAGGAGAGACGAGAGAGAGAGAGAGAGAGAGAGAGAGAGCAAAAGAGACCTTCAGGCCTTCTGGGTGTAAGAGAGAGAGAGACAGAGACACTGAGAGAGAGAGCACAGACACTATAGCGTGTCATAGTGTCTGTGGAGAGCGACAGAGACAGGAGAGAGAGACAGAGACAGAGAGAGAGACAGAGACACTGAGAGAGAGAGCACAGACACTATAGCGTGTCATAGTGTCGGTGGAGAGAGACAGAGACAGAGACACAGAGAGAGAGAGGAGCAACATACACTATAGCGTGTCAAAGTGTCGGTGGAGAGAGACAGAGACAGAGAGAGACAGAGACCCACAGAGAGAGAGCACATACACTATAGCGTGTCAAAGTGTCTGTGGGAGAGAGACCACAGACAGAGAGAGACAGAGACACACAGAAATGAGCACAGACACTATAGCGTGTCATAGTGTCTGTGGAGAGAGACAGAGAGAGAGAGAGACAGAGACAGAGACACAGAGAGAGAGAGCACAGACACTATAGCGTGTCATAGTGTCGGTGGAGAGAGACAGAGAGAGAGAGAGAGAGACAAAGAGGACACAGAACCAGAGACACAGAGAGAGAGAGCACAGACACTATAGCGTGTCATAGTGTCGGTGGAGAGAGACAGAGAGAGAGAGAGAGAGACAAAGACAACAGAGAGAGAGAGCACAGACACTATAGCGTGTCATAGTGTCGGTGGAGAGAGACAGAGAGAGAGAGAGAGAGACAGAGACACAGAGAGAGAGAGCACAGACACTATAGCGTGTCATAGTGTATGTGGAGAGAGACAGAGAGAGAGAGAGAGAGACAGAGACACAGAGAGAGAGAGAGCACAGACACTATAGCGTGTCATAGTGTCTGTGGAGAGAGACAGAGAAACGAACGAACGAACGAACGAACGAACGAACCTTTTTTATTGAGGGAAAAGACTAAGCACTATACAGGCTTGTTTACATCCAGCCCTCATAAAAAATGAAAAAGGAGAAGAAAAAACAATAACCACCATTAACAATAAATGGAACATTTAAAAAAAGAATGAAAGTCAAAAGCCATGCACATACAAAATTCATACTTATCAAATAACCATGAAAAAACATCAAACACATTGAAATTAAAGTTACCCATTAGAAGCACGCACACACACACACGCACGCACGTTACAAATGCACGCACGCACACGCACACACACGCTTCGCACCACGCACGGCACACGCACCACACGCACGCACGCCACGCACACGCGCACGCACACGCACACACGCACACGACACACACACACACACACACAACACACACACATTTTATCTCTTCCCTCCCCTCCCTCCCTCCCTCTCTGTCTCTATCTTTACACACACACACACACACACGCGCGCGCGCGCGCCGCCGTGCACGCAATTCTGTTTCAAGCAGTAAAAGGGACAAAAGCAAAGTTGCATTCACATCGGGTATCTTGAGGAAACAGTGGGTGGAATCTGGGAGAAGGTTTAATAATATGAACAACATGTTATAGAACTGAATCATAAAATTCGGTCATTAGAAATGCTCAATAGTTTTTTTTGAAAGAATTAAAGCTTGTTCCAATTGCGAGATTGCCCAATATGGCATTCCACAAGGCCCCGCCATAATAAGCTAAACATGTTTTGAAAAGGTCTATTCTAGGCAAAGGCAGCATGAGTTTGTTAACATGGCGTTGATCATTGACAACAAACCTATGGGTAAGTGATGGTGGGGCATTGCCTGATACAATTTTGAATATGAAAACAGCTTTGTTGAATTTTAGTTTGAACTTGAAGGGTAGTATGCCCAAGGCTTTGTAATCAGTAGCTGTTAAAGCAAAAGATTTAAGAAGAACTAACTTTAATGCCCGTCTAAGAAGACTAGAGAGGGGTTTTAAAGTATTGTCACTTGCACCA
This sequence comes from Phymorhynchus buccinoides, assembly GCA_017654935.2. Classification (NCBI taxonomy): domain Eukaryota; kingdom Metazoa; phylum Mollusca; class Gastropoda; order Neogastropoda; family Raphitomidae; genus Phymorhynchus; species Phymorhynchus buccinoides. The sequence goes on along the minus strand of CM065707.1, from coordinate 354,949 downwards.
TCCCAGAAAGTTGAAGCATAGTTAATGTGGGATTCAATAAACGGGTGAAAGAATATCTTACGCGAATGGAGGTTTAGGAAGTGTTTTATTGTATTACGAAATTTACAGAACAGCATCAACGAACTCATAAACTGGGCAGAATTAAACCACATGAGCCTGCATCCTGTAAAAACTAAATTTATGATGGTAACAACTAGACAAAAACGTCAGAATCTTCCTCTCGGCTCTTTAACTCTCTCTATTAATGGTAACATTGTTGAGGAAGTAAGCAGTCATAAAATACTTGGCGTTGTCATTGACAATAATCTTTCTTGGTCAGATCATGTATCTAAGGTATGTAAGTCTGTTTCAAAAAAGATCTATCAGTTGTCCAAAATAAAACACTTCCTAAACCTCCACTCGCGTAAGATATTCTTTCACTCGTTTATTGAATCCCACATTAACTATGCTTCAACTATCTGGGATGGTGCAAGTGACAATACTTTAAAACCCCTCTCTAGTCTTCATAGACGGGCATTAAAGTTAGTTCTTCTTAAATCTTTTACATTAACAGCTACTGATTACAAAGCCTTGGACATACTACCTTTCAAGTTAAAACTAAAATTCAACAAAGCTGTTTTCATATTCAAAATTGTATCAGGCAATGCCCCACCATCACTTACCAATAGGTTTGTTGTCAATGATCAACGCCATGTTCACAAACTCATGCTGCCTTTGCCTAGAATCGACCTTTTCAAAACATGTTTAGCTTATTCTGGCGGGGCCTTGTGGAATGCCATATTGGGCAATCTCGCAATTGAAACAAGCTTTAATTCTTTCAAAAAAAACTATCGAACATTTCTAATGACCGAATTTTATAATTCAATTCTATAACATGTTGTTCATATTATTAAACCTTCTCCCAGATTCCACCACCTGTTTCCTCAAGATACCCGATGTGAATGTAACTTTGCTTTTGTCCCTTTTACTTCTTGACAGGAATTTGCGTGCACGCGCGCGCGCGCGCGCGCGCGTGTGTGTGTGTGTGTGTGTAAAGG
>CM065707.1:333912-346412 GCA_017654935.2 Phymorhynchus buccinoides | reverse complement strand
CTCTACCCTCCATCAAAGGTCAGTGTGTGTCCATAGGATCCTCTACCCTCCATCAAAGGTCAGTGTGTTCCATAGGATCCTCTACCCTCCATCAAAGGTCAGTGTTTGTCCATAGGATCCTCTACCCTCCATCAAAGGTCAGTGTGTGTCCATAGGATCCTCTACCCTCCATCAAAGGTCAGTGGTTTGTCTATAGGATCCTCTACCCTCCATCAAAGGTCAGTGTGTTTGTCTATAGGATCCTCTACCCTCCATCAAAGGTCAGTGTGTGTCTATAGGATCCTCTACCCTCCATCAAAGGTCAGTGTTTGTCAACAGGATCCTCTACCCTCCATCAAAGGTCAGTGTGTGTCCATAGGATCCTCTACCCTCCATCAAAGGTCAGTGTTTGTCAATAGGATCCTCTACCCTCCATCAAAGGTCAGTGTGTGTCTATAGGATCCTCTACCCTCCATCAAAGGTCAGTGTTTGTCAATAGGATCCTCTACCCTCCATCAAAGGTCAGTGTGTGTCTATAGGATCCTCTACCCTCCATCAAAGGTCAGTGTTTGTCAATAGGATCCTCTACTCCTCCATCAAAGGTCAAAGGTCAGTGTGTGTCAATAGGATCCTCTACCCTCCATCAAAGGTGTCTACCCTCCATCAAAGGTCCAGTGTGTGTCCATAGGATCCTCTACCATCCATAGGATCCTCTACCCTCCATCAAAGGTCAGTGTTTGTCAATAGGATCCTCTACCCTCCATCAAAGGTCAGTGGTTTCTCTCCAGCAAAGGTAGGATCCTCTACCCTCCATCAAAGGTGTAGGATTGTCAATAGGATCCTCTACCCTCCATCAAAGGTCAGTGTTTGTCAATAGGATCCTCTACCCTCCATCAAAGGTCAGTGTGTGTCTATAGGATCCTCTACCCTCCATCAAAGGTCAGTGTTTGTCAATAGGATCCTCTACCCTCCATCAAAGGTCAGTGTGTGTCAATAGGATCCTCTACCCTCCATCAAAGGTCAGTGTGTGTCTATAGGATCCTCAAAGGTACCCTCCATCAAAGGTCAGTGTTTGTCTATATGATCCTCTACCCTCCATCAAAGGTCAGTGTTTGTCAATAGGATCCTCTACCCTCCATCAAAGGTCAGTGTTTGTCAATAGGATCCTCTACCCTCCATCAAAGGTCAGTGTTTGTCAATAGGATCCTCTACCCTCCATCAAAGGTCAGTGTTTGTCAATAGGATCCTCTACCCTCCATCAAAGGTCAGTGTTTGTCAATTTGTCAAAGAGATCCTCTACCGCCCCATCAAAGGTCAGTGTTTCGTGTGGAGTAGAACTCGTGACGTCGTTGATCCTGTACGTCATGGCCTCAGTGATGACCACGGCACGTGGGGTCCTCCTGGACAATATCGAGGCTCTCCACCTGACACACAAACAATATTAAGCACTTCCTGATGTGTTGTGTAGTGCGTGCACACCACACACACCACACATCACACACACACACACACACACACACATGTGTCCCTATGAATGTGGTGCAGAGGGGGAACAGCAGTCGTTGGAACAGCCCTGAGGCATCGGCCCCTCTGACCTGATGATGTTGAGCCACTGCAGCGTCCTCTGTACCACGTGATCCTCTCTCTTCACCTGTGTAAAGGGAAATAACACAGTGAAATAATATCTCCCCTGATCTGTTTGATGTTGAGCCACTGCAGCGCCCTCTGTACCACGTGATCCTCTCTCTTCACCTGTGTAAAGGGTCACAATGTTATCTGATGTGTCTCAATGTACTCATGTTATTAACCATCTGTACATTTTCAATACAATGAGTCACCTCTGTAAATGGAGTCAGTATCTCCAGCTGTGTCACAATGTAACAATGTTAATTCCCTTACATTTTCCATACAATTGCACAGACGCTCTTCATCAATGCACCATCTCCGAGGGAGAACAGGCTGTCAATGTCCTCAATGTTAATAACACATCCTTACATGTTCCATACAATGCAATGTTAATAACACATCCTTACATGTTCCATACAATGAATGCATGTCCTCAATGTTAATAACCATCTCCGATGGAGTCAGTCTCTCCAGCTGTGTCTCAATGTCCTCAATGTTAATAACACATCCTTACATGTTCCATACAATGCACCATCTCCGATGGAGTCAGTCTCTCCAGCTGTGTCTCAATGTCCTCAATGTTAATAACACATCCTTACATGTTCCATACAATGCACCATCTCCGATGGAGTCAGTCTCTCCAGCTGTGTCTCAATGTCCTCAATGTTAATAACACATCCTTACATGTTCCATACAATGCACCATCTCCGATAGAGTCAGTCTCTCCAGCTGTGTCTCAATGTCCTCAATGTTAATAACACATCCTTACATGTTCCATACAATGCACCATCTCCGATGGAGTCAGTCTCTCCAGCTGTGTCTCAATGTCCTCAATGTTAATAACACATCCTTACTTACATGTTCCATACAAATGCACCATCTCCGATCTCCGATGGAGTCAGTCTCTCCAGCTGTGTCTCAATGTCCTCAATGTTAATAACACATCCTTACATGTTCCATACAATGAATGCACCATCTCCGATAGAGTCAGTCTCTCCAGCTGTGTCTCAATGTCCTCAATGTTAATAACACATCCTTACATGTTCCATACAATGCACCATCTCCGATGGAGTCAGTCTCTCCAGCTGTGTCTCAATGTCCTCAATGTTAATAACACATCCTTACATGTTCCATACAATGCACCATCTCCGATGGAGTCAGTCTCTCCAGCTGTGTCTCAATGTCCTCAATGTTAATAACACATCCTTACATGTTCCATACAATGCACCATCTCCGAGCTGTGTCTAGAGTCAGTCTCTCCAGCTGTGTCTCAATGTCCTCAATGTTAATAACACATCCTTACATGTCAGTCTCTCCAGCTGTGTCTCAATGTCCTCAATGTTAATAACACATCCTTACATGTTCCATACAATGCACCATCTCCGATGGAGTCAGTCTCTCCAGCTGTGTCTCAATGTCCTCAATGTTAATAACACATCCTTACATGTTCCATACAATGCACCATCTCCGATGGAGTCAGTCTCTCCAGCTGTGTCTCAATGTCCTCAATGTTAATAACACATCCTTACATGTTCCATACAATGCACCATCTCCGATGGAGTCAGTCTCTCCAGCTGTGTCTCAATGTCCTCAATGTTAATAACACATCCTTACATGTTCCATACAATGCACCATCTCCGATGGAGTCAGTCTCTCCAGCTGTGTCTCAATGTCCTCAATGTTAATAACACATCCTTACATGTTCCATACAATGCACCATCTCCGATGGAGTCAGTCTCTCCAGCTGTGTCTCAATGTCCTCAATGTTAATAACACATCCTTACATGTTCCATACAATGCACCATCTCCGATGGAGTCAGTCTCTCCAGCTGTGTCTCAATGTCCTCAATGTTAATAACACATCCTTACATGTTCCATACAATGCACCATCTCCGATGGAGTCAGTCTCTCCAGCTGTGTCTCAATGTCCTCAATGTTAATAACACATCCTTACATGTTCCATACAATGCACCATCTCCGATGGAGTCAGTCTCTCCAGCTGTGTCTCAATGTCCTCAATGTTAATAACACATCCTTACATGTTCCATACAATGCACCATCTCCGATGGAGTCAGTCTCTCCAGCTGTGTCTCAATGTCCTCAATGTTAATAACACATCCTTACATGTTCCATACAATGCACCATCTCCGATGGAGTCAGTCTCTCCAGCTGTGTCTCAATGTCCTCAATGTTAATAACACATCCTTACATGTTCCATACAATGCACCATCTCCGATGGAGTCAGTCTCTCCAGCTGTGTCTCAATGTCCTCAATGTTAATAACACATCCTTACATGTTCCATACAATGCACCATCTCCGATGGAGTCAGTCTCTCCAGCTGCACCATCTCCGATGGAGTCAGTCTCTCCAGCTGTGTCTCAATGTCCTCAATGTTAATAACACATCCTTACATGTTCCATACAATGCACCATCTCCGATGGAGTCAGTCTCTCCAGCTGTGTCTCAATGTCCTCAATGTTAATAACACATCCTTACATGTTCCATACAAATGCACCATCTCCGATGGAGTCAGTCTCTCCAGCTGTGTCTCAATGTCCTCAATGTTAATAACACATCCTTACATGTTCCATACAATGCACCATCTCCGATGGAGTCAGTCTCTCCAGCTGTGTCTCAATGTCCTCAATGTTAATAACACATCCTTACATGTTCCATACAATGCACCATCTCCGATGGAGTCAGTCTCTCCAGCTGTGTCTCAATGTCCTCAATGTTAATAACACATCCTTACATGTTCCATACAATGCACCATCTCCGATGGAGTCAGTCTCTCCAGCTGTGTCTCAATGTCCTCAATGTTAATAACACATCCTTACATGTTCCATACAATGCACCATCTCCGATGGAGTCAGTCTCTCCAGCTGTGTCTCAATGTCCTCAATGTTAATAACACATCCTTACATGTTCCATACAATGCACCATCTCCGATGGAGTCAGTCTCTCCAGCTGTGTCTCAATGTCCTCAATGTTAATAACACATCCTTACATGTTCCATACAATGCACCATCTCCGATGGAGTCAGTCTCTCCAGCTGTGTCTCAATGTCCTCAATGTTAATAACACATCCTTACATGTTCCATACAATGCACCATCTCCGATGGAGTCAGTCTCTCCAGCTGTGTCTCAATGTCCTCAATGTTAATAACACATCCTTACATGTTCCATACAATGCACCATCTCCGATGGAGTCAGTCTCTCCAGCTGTGTCTCAATGTCCTCAATGTTAATAACACATCCTTACATGTTCCATACAATGCACCATCTCCGATGGAGTCAGTCTCTCCAGCTGTGTCTCAATGTCCTCAATGTTAATAACACATCCTTACATGTTCCATACAATGCACCATCTCCGATGGAGTCAGTCTCTCCAGCTGTGTCTCAATGTCCTCAATGTTAATAACACATCCTTACATGTTCCATACAATGCACCATCTCCGATGGAGTCAGTCTCTCCAGCTGTGTCTCAATGTCCTCAATGTTAATAACACATCCTTACATGTTCCATACAATGCACCATCTCCGATGGAGTCAGTCTCTCCAGCTGTGTCTCAATGTCCTCAATGTTAATAACACATCCTTACATGTTCCATGGACAGTCTCTCCAGCTGTGTCTCAATGCACCATCTCCGATCCGGAGTCAGTCTCTCCAGCTGTGTCTCAATGTCCTCAATGTTAATAACACATCCTTACATGTTCCATACAATGCACCATCTCCGATGGAGTCAGTCTCTCCAGCTGTGTCTCAATGTCCTCAATGTTAATAACACATCCTTACATGTTCCATACAATGCACCATCTCCGATGGAGTCAGTCTCTCCAGCTGTGTCTCAATGTCCTCAATGTTAATAACACATCCTTACATGTTCCATACAATGCACCATCTCCGATGGAGTCAGTCTCTCCAGCTGTGTCTCAATGTCCTCAATGTTAATAACACATCCTTACATGTTCCATACAATGAATGCACCATCTCCGATGGAGTCAGTCTCTCCAGCTGTGTCTCAATGTCCTCAATGTTAATAACACATCCTTACATGTTCCATACAATGCACCATCTCCGATGGAGTCAGTCTCTCCAGCTGTGTCTCAATGTCCTCAATGTTAATAACACATCTTACTTACATGCACCATTCCATACAATGAATGCACCATCTCCGATGGAGTCAGTCTCTCCAGCTGTGTCTCAATGTCCTCAATGTTAATAACACATCCTTACATGTTCCATACAATGCACCATCTCCGATGGAGTCAGTCTCTCCAGCTGTGTCTCAATGTCCTCAATGTTAATAACACATCCTTACATGTTCCATACAATGCACCATCTCCGATGGAGTCAGTCTCTCCAGCTGTGTCTCAATGTCCTCAATGTTAATAACACATCCTTACATGTTCCATACAATGCACCATCTCCGATGGAGTCAGTCTCTCCAGCTGTGTCTCAATGTCCTCAATGTTAATAACACATCCTTACATGTTCCATACAATGCACCATCTCCGATGGAGTCAGTCTCTCCAGCTGTGTCTCAATGTCCTCAATGTTAATAACACATCCTTACATGTTCCATCAAATGCACCATCTCCGATAGAGTCAGTCTCTCCAGCTGTGTCTCAATGTCCTCAATGTTAATAACACATCCTTACATGTTCCATACAATGCACCATCTCCGATGGAGTCAGTCTCTCCAGCTGTGTCTCAATGTCCTCAATGTTAATAACACATCCTTACATGTTCCATACAATGCACCATCTCCGATGGAGTCAGTCTCTCCAGCTGTGTCTCAATGTCCTCAATGTTAATAACACATCCTTACATGTTCCATACAATGCACCATCTCCGATGGAGTCAGTCTCTCCAGCTGTGTCTCAATGTCCTCAATGTTAATAACACATCCTTACATGTTCCATACAATGCACCATCTCCGATGGAGTCAGTCTCTCCAGCTGTGTCTCAATGTCCTCAATGTTAATAACACATCCTTACATGTTCCATACAATGCACCATCTCCGATGGAGTCAGTCTCTCCAGCTGTGTCTCAATGTCCTCAATGTTAATAACACATCCTTACATGTTCCATACAATGCACCATCTCCGATGGAGTCAGTCTCTCCAGCTGTGTCTCAATGTCCTCAATGTTAATAACACATCCTTACATGTTCCATAATGAATGCACCATCTCCGATGGAGTCAGTCTCTCCAGCTGTGTCTCAATGTCCTCAATGTTAATAACACATCCTTACATGTTCCATACAATGCACCATCTCCGATGGAGTCAGTCTCTCCAGCTGTGTCTCAATGTCCTCAATGTTAATAACACATCCTTACATGTTCCATACAATGCACCATCTCCGATGGAGTCAGTCTCTCCAGCTGTGTCTCAATGTCCTCAATGTTAATAACACATCCTTACATGTTCCATACAATGCACCATCTCCGATGGAGTCAGTCTCTCCAGCTGTGTCTCAATGTCCTCAATGTTAATAACACATCCTTACATGTTCCATACAATGCACCATCTCCGATGGAGTCAGTCTCTCCAGCTGTGTCTCAATGTCCTCAATGTTAATAACACATCCTTACATGTTCCATACAATGCACCATCTCCGATGGAGTCAGTCTCTCCAGCTGTGTCTCAATGTCCTCAATGTTAATAACACATCCTTACATGTTCCATACAATGCACCATCTCCGATGGAGTCAGTCTCTCCAGCTGTGTCTCAATGTCCTCAATGTTAATAACACATCCTTACATGTTCCATACAATGCACCATCTCCGATGGAGTCAGTCTCTCCAGCTGTGTCTCAATGTCCTCAATGTTAATAACACATCCTTACATGTTCCATACAATGCACCATCTCCGATGGAGTCAGTCTCTCCAGCTGTGTCTCAATGTCCTCAATGTTAATAACACATCCTTACATGTTCCATACAATGCACCATCTCCGATGGAGTCAGTCTCTCCAGCTGTGTCTCAATGTCCTCAAATGTTAATAACACATCCTTACATGTTCCATACAATGCACCATCTCCGATGGAGTCAGTCTCTCCAGCTGTGTCTCAATGTCCTCAATGTTAATAACACATCCTTACATGTTCCATACAATGCACCATCTCCGATGGAGTCAGTCTCTCCAGCTGTGTCTCAATGTCCTCAATGTTAATAACACATCCTTACATGTTCCATACAATGCACCATCTCCGATAGAGTCAGTCTCTCCAGCTGTGTCTCAATGTCCTCAATGTTAATAACACATCCTTACATGTTCCATACAATGCACCATCTCCGATGGAGTCAGTCTCTCCAGCTGTGTCTCAATGTCCTCAATGTTAATAACACATCCTTACATGTTCCATACAATGCACCATCTCCGATGGAGTCAGTCTCTCCAGCTGTGTCTCAATGTCCTCAATGTTAATAACACATCCTTACATGTTCCATACAATGCACCATCTCCGATGGAGTCAGTCTCTCCAGCTGTGTCTCAATGTCCTCAATGTTAATAACACATCCTTACATGTTCCATACAATGCAATGCACCATCTCCGATGGAGTCAGTCTCTCCAGCTGTGTCTCAATGTCCTCAATGTTAATAACACATCCTTACATGTTCCATACAATGCACCATCTCCGATGGAGTCAGTCTCTCCAGCTGTGTCTCAATGTCCTCAATGTTAATAACACATCCTTACATGTTCCATACAATGCACCATCTCCGATGGAGTCAGTCTCTCCAGCTGTGTCTCAATGTCCTCAATGTTAATAACACATCCTTACATGTTCCATACAATGCACCATCTCCGATGGAGTCAGTCTCTCCAGCTGTGTCTCAATGTCCTCAATGTTAATAACACATCCTTACATGTTCCATACAATGCACCATCTCCGATGGAGTCAGTCTCTCCAGCTGTGTCTCAATGTCCTCAATGTTAATAACACATCCTTACATGTTCCATACAATGCACCATCTCCGATGGAGTCAGTCTCTCCAGCTGTGTCTCAATGTCCTCAATGTTAATAACACATCCTTACATGTTCCATACAATGCACCATCTCCGATGGAGTCAGTCTCTCCAGCTGTGTCTCAATGTCCTCAATGTTAATAACACATCCTTACATGTTCCATACAATGCACCATCTCCGATGGAGTCAGTCTCTCCAGCTGTGTCTCAATGTCCTCAATGTTAATAACACATCCTTACATGTTCCATACAATGCACCATCTCCGATGGAGTCAGTCTCTCCAGCTGTGTCTCAATGTCCTCAATGTTAATAACACATCCTTACATGTTCCATACAATGCACCATCTCCGATGGAGTCAGTCTCTCCAGCTGTGTCTCAATGTCCTCAATGTTAATAACACATCCTTACATGTTCCATACAATGCACCATCTCCGATGGAGTCAGTCTCTCCAGCTGTGTCTCAATGTCCTCAATGTTAATAACACATCCTTACATGTTCCATACAATGCACCATCTCCGATGGAGTCAGTCTCTCCAGCTGTGTCTCAATGTCCTCAATGTTAATAACACATCCTTACATGTTCCATACAATGCACCATCTCCGATGGAGTCAGTCTCTCCAGCTGTGTCTCAATGTCCTCAATGTTAATAACACATCCTTACATGTCCTCAATGTTTCCATACAATGCACCATCTCCGATGGAGTCAGTCTCTCCAGCTGTGTCTCAATGTCCTCAATGTTAATAACACATCCTTACATGTTCCATACAATGAATGCACCATCTCCGATGGAGTCAGTCTCTCCAGCTGTGTCTCAATGTCCTCAATGTTAATAACACATCCTTACATGTTCCATACAATGCACCATCTCCGATGGAGTCAGTCTCTCCAGCTGTGTCTCAATGTCCTCAATGTTAATAACACATCCTTACATGTTCCATACAATGCACCATCTCCGATGGAGTCAGTCTCTCCAGCTGTGTCTCAATGTCCTCAATGTTAATAACACATCCTTACATGTTCCATACAATGCACCATCTCCGATGGAGTCAGTCTCTCCAGCTGTGTCTCAATGTCCTCAATGTTAATAACACATCCTTACATGTTCCATACAATGCACCATCTCCGATGGAGTCAGTCTCTCCAGCTGTGTCTCAATGTCCTCAATGTTAATAACACATCCTTACATGTTCCATACAGTCTCTCCAGCTGTGTCTCAATGCACCATCTCCGATGGAGTCAGTCTCTCCAGCTGTGTCTCAATGTCCTCAATGTTAATAACACATCCTTACATGTTCCATACAATGCACCATCTCCGATAGAGTCAGTCTCTCCAGCTGTGTCTCAATGTCCTCAATGTTAATAACACATCCTTACATGTTCCATAGTCTCTCCAATGCACCATCTCCGATGGAGTCAGTCTCTCCAGCTGTGTCTCAATGTCCTCAATGTTAATAACACATCCTTACATGTTCCATACAATGCACCATCTCCGATGGAGTCAGTCTCTCCAGCTGTGTCTCAATGTCCTCAATGTTAATAACACATCCTTACATGTTCCCAATGAATGCACCATCTCCGATGGAGTCAGTCTCTCCAGCTGTGTCTCAATGTCCTCAATGTTAATAACACATCCTTACATGTTCCATACAATGCACCATCTCCGATGGAGTCAGTCTCTCCAGCTGTGTCTCAATGTCCTCAATGTTAATAACACATCCTTACATGTTCCATACAATGAATGCACCATCTCCGATGGAGTCAGTCTCTCCAGCTGTGTCTCAATGTCCTCAATGTTAATAACACATCCTTACATGTTCCATACAATGCACCATCTCCGATGGAGTCAGTCTCTCCAGCTGTGTCTCAATGTCCTCAATGTTAATAACACATCCTTACATGTTCCATACAATGCACCATCTCCGATGGAGTCAGTCTCTCCAGCTGTGTCTCAATGTCCTCAATGTTAATAACACATCCTTACATGTTCCATACAATGCACCATCTCCGATGGAGTCAGTCTCTCCAGCTGTGTCTCAATGTCCTCAATGTTAATAACACATCCTTACATGTTCCATACAATGCACCATCTCCGATGGAGTCAGTCTCTCCAGCTGTGTCTCAATGTCCTCAATGTTAATAACACATCCTTACATGTTCCATACATGCACCATCTCCGATGGAGTCAGTCTCTCCAGCTGTGTCTCAATGTCCTCAATGTTAATAACACATCCTTACATGTTCCCAAATGCACCATCTCCGGAGTCAGTCTCTCCAGCTGTGTCTCAATGTCCTCAATGTTAATAACACATCCTTACATGTTCCATACAATGCACCATCTCCGATGGAGTCAGTCTCTCCAGCTGTGTCTCAATGTCCTCAATGTTAATAACACATCCTTACATGTTCCATACAATGCACCATCTCCGATGGAGTCAGTCTCTCCAGCTGTGTCTCAATGTCCTCAATGTTAATAACACATCCTTACATGTTCCATACAATGCACCATCTCCGATGGAGTCAGTCTCTCCAGCTGTGTCTCAATGTCCTCAATGTTAATAACACATCCTTACATGTTCCATACAATGCACCATCTCCGATGGAGTCAGTCTCTCCAGCTGTGTCTCAATGTCCTCAATGTTAATAACACATCCTTACATGTTCCATACAATGCACCATCTCCGATGGAGTCAGTCTCTCCAGCTGTGTCTCAATGTCCTCAATGTTAATAACACATCCTTACATGTTCCATACAATGCACCATCTCCGATAGAGTCAGTCTCTCCAGCTGTGTCTCAATGTCCTCAATGTTAATAACACATCCTTACATGTTCCATACAATGAATGCACCATCTCCGATGGAGTCAGTCTCTCCAGCTGTGTCTCAATGTCCTCAATGTTAATAACACATCCTTACATGTTCCATACAATCATGTTCCATACAATGCACCATCTCCGATGGAGTCAGTCTCTCCAGCTGTGTCTCAATGTCCTCAATGTTAATAACACATCCTTACATGTTCCATACAATGAATGTCGATGGAGTCAGTCTCTCCAGCTGTGTCTCAATGTCCTCAATGTTAATAACACATCCTTACATGTTCCATACAATGCACCATCTCCGATGGAGTCAGTCTCTCCAGCTGTGTCTCAATGTCCTCAATGTTAATAACACATCCTTACATGTTCCATACAATGCACCATCTCCGATGGAGTCAGTCTCTCCAGCTGTGTCTCAATGTCCTCAATGTTAATAACACATCCTTACATGTTCCATACAATGCACCATCTCCGATGGAGTCAGTCTCTCCAGCTGTGTCTCAATGTCCTCAATGTTAATAACACATCCTTACATGTTCCATACAATGCACCATCTCCGATGGAGTCAGTCTCTCCAGCTGTGTCTCAATGTCCTCAATGTTAATAACACATCCTTACATGTTCCATACAATGCACCATCTCCGATGGAGTCAGTCTCTCCAGCTGTGTCTCAATGTCCTCAATGTTAATAACACATCCTTACATGTTCCATACAATGAATGCACCATCTCCGATGGAGTCAGTCTCTCCAGCTGTGTCTCAATGTCCTCAATGTTAATAACACATCCTGTTCCATGCACAATGCACCGATGGAGTGGTCAGTCTGCAGTTGTGTCTCAATGTCTTTATGGAAGAACTGTCTGGTCACACTTTAGTTATATTAATTACACTTTATGTTAATAATACATTCTTACATGTTCAATGAAATGAACCATCTCTGACAGGGACGCTCTCTCTCTCCAATTGTGTCTCAATGTCTTTATGAAAGAACTGTCTGGTCACACTTTCTTTGAAATAATTACACTTTATGTTAATAACACTTTACATGAACCATCTCTGACATGGTCAGTATCTCCAATTGTGTCTCAATGT
>CM065707.1:321266-333412 GCA_017654935.2 Phymorhynchus buccinoides | reverse complement strand
GACTCCATCGGAATGGTGCATGGTATGGAACATGTTAGGATGTGTTATTAACATTGAGGACATTGAGACACACTGGGAGAGACTGACTCCATCGGCGATGGTTTGCATTCATTGTAGGGAACATGTAAGGATGTGTTATTAACATTGAGGACATGAGGACACAGCTGGAGAGACTGACTATCGGAGATGGTGCATTGGATGGAACATGTAAGGATGTGTTATTAACATTGAGGACATTGAGACACAGCTGGGGAGACTGACTCATCGGAGATGGTGCCATTGTATGGAAATGTAAGGATGTGTTATTAACATTGAGGACATTGAGGAGCAACAGCTGGGGAGGACTGACTCCATCGGAGATGGGCATTGATGGAACATGTAAGGATGTGTTATTAACATGAGGACATTGAGGACACAGCGGAGAGACTGACTCCATCGGAGATGGTGCATTTGATGGAACATTAAGGATGTGTTATTAACATGAGGACATAAATGAGACACAGCTGGAGAGACTGGACGCTATCGTGAGATGGTGCATTTGATGGAACATGTAAGGATGTTTTATTAACATTGAGGACATTGAGACACAGCTGGGAGACTGACTCCATCGGAGATGGTGGCATTGTATGGAACATGTAAGGATGTGTTATTAACATTGAGGGACATTGAGGACACAGTGAGAGACTGACTCCATCGGAGATGGTGCATCCTTGTATGGACCATGTAAGGATGTGTTATAACATTGAGGACATTGAGACACCAGCGGAGAGACTGACTTATCGCGGATGGTGCATTTGATGGAACATGTAAGGATGTGTTATTAAATTGAGGACATTGAGACACAGCTGGAGAGACTGACTCTATCGGAGATGGTGCATTGTATGAAATGTAAGGATGTGTTATTAACATTGAGGACATTGAGACACAGCTGGAGAGACTGACTCTATTCGGAGCATGGTGCATTGTATGGACCATGTAAGGATGTGTTATAACATTTGAGGACATTGAGGGGACACAGCTGGAGAGACTGACTCTATCGGAGATGGTGCATTTGATGAACATGTAAAAAAGGGGGGGGGGGGGGGTGTGGGGGGGGATGTGTTATTAAGATTGAGGACATTGAGACACAGCTGGAGAGACTGACTCTATCGGAGATGGTGCATTGTATGTGACCATGTAAGGATGTGTTATTAACATTGAGGACTTGAGACACAGCTGGAGAGACTGATCTTCGGAGATGCTGCATTTGATGGAAACATGTAAGGATGTGTTATAACATTGAGGACATTGAGACACAGCTGGAGAGACTGACTCTATCGGAGAGGTGCATTTGATGGAACATTTAAGGATTGTTATTAACATTGAGACATTTGAGACACAGCTGGAGAGGACTGGAATCTATCGGAGATGGTGCATGTACTGGAACATGTAAGGATTGTTATTAACATTGAGGACATTGAGACACAGCTGGAGAGACTGACTCTATCGGAGATTGGTGCATTGTATGGAACATGTAAGGATGTGTTATCAACATGAGGACATGAGACACAGCTGTGAGAGACGGCCTCCATCGGAGATGGTGCATTGTTATGGAACATGTAAGGATGTGTTATTAACATTGGAGGACATTGAGAAACAGGCTGAGAGGACTGACTCCTATCGGAGATGGTTCATTGTTGGAACTGTAAGGATGTGTTATTAACATTGAGGACATTGAACACAGCTGGGAGGACTGACTCATCGGAGATGTGATTGTATGGGAACATTAAGGATGTGTTATAACATTGAGGACATGAGACACAGCTGGGGAGGACTGACTCAATCGGAGATGGTGAATTGTATGCGAACATGTAAGGATGTGTTATTAACATTGGAGGACATTGAGACACAAGTGGAGAGGACTGACTCCATCGGAGGATGGTGCATGGTAATGGAACATGTAAGGATGTGTTATTAACATGAGCGGACATTGAGACACAGCTGGAGACGACTGCACCCATCGGAGATGGTGCAATTGTATGGAACATGTACGATGTGTTATTAAACATTGAGGACATTGAGACACAGCTGGGGAGGACTGACGCTATCGGAGATGGGGCCATTGTATGGAACATGGAAGGAGTGGTTATTAACATTGAGGACATTGAGGACACAGCGGGAGAGATGAACTCTATCGGAGATGGTGCATTGTATGGAAACATGGGGAGATAGGGGGACGAGAAACTCCAATAAAATGTAAACAAAAACGTTTTTCATGCAGACGTCATGTCAAGATTGGAATTAAAATGTGTTAGGTCTGTTCTGATTGATTGTTAGTTGGACTGATTGATTTGATTGAGACAGATGAAGTAATACGTGGTACAGAGGGCCTGACCACAAATCAGGGGAGATAACATTGATGCATTATTTCAATGGTTATTCCCTTTTACACAGGTGAAGAGAGAGGATAACGTGCGTACAGAGGGGCGACTGCAGTGCTCCAACATCAAACAGATCAGGGGGAGTATAACAAATGATGCATTATTTCACTGGTTATTTCCCTTTACACAGGTGAAAGAGCGAGGATCACGTCGGTACAGGGGCGCTTGCGCAGGGGCTCAACATCAAACAGGTCAGAGGGGGCGAGCCTCAGGAGGACGTTCCAACGACTGCGTTCCCCCTCTTCCCACCAAAGGAGTTCATTCATAGGGAGGTAAGCGCAAAACAAGCCTACGTGCTTTCTGTTATTATGGGGAATGGGTGTGTGTGTGTGTGGTGTGGGGGTGTGTGTTTGTGTGTGTGTGTGTGCACGCAATCATCACGTACAATATACAAGGCATCAGGAAAGATGATGCAAGCTAATATTGTGTTGTGTGGTCAGGTCGGAGCGCTCGATATGTCCAGAGGACACACCGTGTCCGTGGACGTCATCACTGAGGCAATGACGTTACAATCACACATCTCAACGGACGTCACGAGTTCTACTCACACGACCTTAAGTGACAGGAAGTGAGTGGATGGGGCGAAGTAAGAGCGTCTTTTGGGATCCTATGAAACACTGACCTTTGATGGAGGGTAGAGGATCCCTATTGGACAAACACTGACCTTTGATGGAGGGTAGAGGATCTGTGACAAAACTGCTGACCCTTGATGGAGGTAGAGGATCCTGTGACAAACTGGACCTTTGATGAGGGTAGGAGGATCCATTGACAAACACTGACTTGATGGAGGGTAGAGGATCCTGTGGACAAACTACTGACCTTTGCAGGAGGGTTAGAGGATCATATTCACAAATACTGACCTTTGATGGAGGGTAGAGGATCATATAGACAAACACTGACCTTTGATGGAGGGTAGAGGTTCCTATAGACACACCACTGACCTTTGATGGAAGGTAGAGGATCCTGTTGACAAACACTGACCTTTGATGGAGGGTAGAGGATTCCTATGGACAAACACATTGACCTTTGATGGTGGGTAGAGGATCATATAGACAAACACTGACCTTTGATGGAGGATAGAGGGTCATATAGACACACCACTGACATTTGATGGAGGGTAGAGGATCATATGGACAAACCACTGACCTTTGATGGAGGGTAGAGGATCCTTTGGATGGTATAGGGTAGAGGATCATATAGATGGGGGTAGAGGATTGACAAACACTGACATTTGATGGAAGGTAGAGGATCCTGTGGACACACACTGACATTTGAAGGAGGGTAGAGGATCATATAGACACACACTGACCTTTGATGGAGGGTAGAGGATCATATAGACAAACCACTGACCTTTGATGGAGGGTAGAGGATCATATAGACAAACACTGACCTTTGATGGAGGGTAGAGGATCATATGGACACACACACTGACCTTTGATGGAGGGTAGAGGATCCCATGGACACACACTGACCTTTGATGGTGGGTAGAGGATCCTGTTGACACACACTGACATTTGATGGAGGGTAGAGGATCCCATGGAAACACACTGACCTTTGATGGAGGGTAGAGGATCATATGGACAAACACTGACCTTTGATGGAGGGTAGAGGATCCTATGGACACACACTGACCTCCTTTGATGGAAGGTAGAGGATCCTGTTGACAAACACTGACATTTGATGAGGGTAGAGGATCCTATGGAAACACACTGACCTTTGATGGAGGGTAGAGGATCCTATTGACACACCACTGACCTTTGATGGAGGGTAGAGGATCCTATGGACACACACTGACCTTTGATGGAGGGTAGAGGATCCTATGGACACACCACTGACCTTTGATGGAGGGTAGAGGATCCTATGGACACACACTGACCTTTGATGGAGGGTAGAGGATCCTATGGACACACACTGACCTTTGATGGAGGGTAGAGGATCATATGGACACACCACTGACCTTTGATGGAGGGTAGAGGATCCTATGGAAACACACTGACCTTTGAGGGAGGGTAGAGGATCCTATGGACACACACTGACCTTTGATGGAGGGTAGAGGATCCTATTTACACACACTGACCTTTGATGGAGGGTAGAGGATCATATAGACACACCACTGACCTTTGATGGAGGGTAGAGGATCATATAGACACACCACTGACCTTTGATGGAGGGTAGAGGGATCAATAGTGGACCAAACACACTGACCTTTGATGGTGGGTAGAGGATCCTATGGAAACACTGACATTTGATGGAGGGTAGAGGATCCTATAGACAAACACTGACCTTTGATGGAGGGTAGAGGATCCTATGGACACACCACTGACCTTTGATGGAGGGTAGAGGATCCTATGGAAAAACACATTGACCATTTGATGGAGGGTAGAGGATCCTATGGACAAACACTGACATTTGATGGAGGGTAGAGGATCCTATGGAAACACATTGACCTTTGAGGGTAGAGGATCATAATAGACACACCACTGACCTTTTGATGGAGGTAGGGATCCTGTTGACAAACACTGACCCCTTTGATGGAGGGTAGAGGATCCTATTGACACACCACTGAACCTTTGATGGAGGGTAGAGGATCATATACACGAAACCACTGGAGGATGGAGGTAGAGGATCCTATGGAAACACACTGACCTTTGATGGAGGGTAGAGGATCCTATGGACACACACTGACCTTTGATGGAGGGTAGAGGATCATATAGACACACCACTGACCTTTGATGGAAGGTAGAGGATCCTGTTGACAAACACTGACCTTTGATGGAGGGTAGAGGATCCTATTGACAAACACTGACCTTTGATGGAGGGTAGAGGATCCTATGGACACACACTGACCTTTGATGGAGGGTAGAGGATCCTATGGAAACACACACTGACCTTTGATGGAGGGTAGAGGATCCTATGGACAAACACTGACCTTTGATGGAGGGTAGAGGATCCTATAGACAACACACTGACCTTTGATGGAGGGTAGAGGATCCTATGGAAACACACCGACAAGACACACCACTGACCTTTGATGGAAGGTAGAGGATCCTGTTGACAAACACTGACCTTTGATGGAGGGTAGAGGATCCTATGGACACACACTGACCTTTGATGGAGGGTAGAGGATCCTATGGACAACACACTGACCTTTGATGGAGGGTAGAGGATCCTATGGACACAACACTGACCTTTGATGGAGGGTAGAGGATCCTATGGACACACACTGACCTTTGATGGAGGGTAGAGGATCCTATGGACAAACACTGACCTTTGATGGAGGGTAGAGGATCATATAGACACACACTGACCTTTGAAGGAGGGTAGAGGATCCTATGGAAACACACCGACCTTTGAAGGAGGGTAGAGGATCCTATGGTAGAGGATCCTATGGACAAACACACTGACCTTTGATGGAGGGTAGAGGATCCTATGGACACACACTGACCTTTGATGGAGGGTAGAGGATCCTATGGAAACACACTGACCTTTGATGGAGGGTAGAGGATCCTATGGACACACCACTGACCTTTGATGGAGGGTAGAGGATCCTATAGACACACACTGACCTTTGATGGAGGGTAGAGGATCCTATGGAAACACACTGACCTTTGATGGAGGGTAGAGGATCCTATGGACACACACACACCTTTGATGGTGGGTAGAGGATCCTATTGAAACACCATTGACCTTTGACCTTTGATGGAGGGTAGAGGATCCTATGGAGGGTAGACACATATGACAAACCACTTTGATGGAGGGTAGAGGATCCTATGGACACACACTGACCTTTGATGGAGGGTAGAGGATCCTATGGACACACACTGACCTTTGATGGAGGGTAGAGGATCATATAGACACACACTGACCTTTGATGGAGGGTAGAGGATCCTATGGACACACACTGACCTTTGATGGAGGGTAGAGGATCCTATGGACAACACACTGACCTTTGATGGAGGGTAGAGGATCCTATGGACACACACTGACCTTTGATGGAGGGTAGAGGATCCTATTGACAAACCACTGACCTTTGATGGAGGGTAGAGGATCCTATGGACACACCATTGACCTTTGATGGAGGGTAGAGGATCATATAGACAAACACTGACCTTTGATGGAGGGTAGAGGATCCTATTGACACACCACTGACCTTTGATGGAGGGTAGAGGATCCTATGACCTTTGACATGGACACACACTGACCTTTGATGGAGGGTAGAGGATCCTATAGACAAACCACTGACCTTTGATGGAGGGTAGAGGATCATATAGACACACCACTGACCTTTGATGGAGGGTAGAGGATCCTGTTGACAAACACTGACATTTGATGGAGGGTAGAGGATCCTATGGACACACACACACTGACCTTTGATGGAGCGTAGAGGAATCCTAATATAGATAAACTACTGACCTTTGATGTGGTATAGTATCCTGTTTACAAACACTACCACGTGGACCTTTGATTGAGGGTAATAATAATGATTGCTACTAATAAATAATTATAATAATAATAATACTGAACATTTATATAGCGCTTGACTCCCTTTGCAGGGAGCTCAAAGCGCTTTACATAGACAATAAAACACAAATAAGTAACATTATACACATAAGACTCACTACAATCAAATCAAATATACATAAAATAATATTATTATTATTTTTGCAACAAACTCATCCGTCAGGGTCCACCTTTTAATCCGCAAACCCTCTCCCAAACCCTAAGCCTGACACTAAATACGGGGGGACACATAGACTACAGGGGCACACAGAGAGAGGACAGACGGAGACGGGCATATAATATAGGGTGAGACGGGGTAAACATCCCATGGGCGGGTAAGAAGCCCGTGCCAATTATCTCATGAAATAAGCAAATGTCAGTCACATTTTGCCCATGAGACGAGTGTTAATGCATTAGCGTTCGTCTCATGGGGCAAAATTTGACTGGAATTTGCTTTATTTCATGAGATGTAATTGCATGGGCTTCTTACCCGCACAATGGGCCTTTTACCCCGTCTTCACCTACAGGCGGGGGCACACAGAGACCGGGGACACAGAGACGAGGACCAATTACGGGGACACATAGTGATCAGTTCAGTTCAGTAGTTTAATTTAACGTCTTTTCACGCAATGGTGATATTACCCCCCCCAAAAAAAAATCACAACAACAACGTGTTGATAATTAACAAAATTAATGCACAAAATACAACAATTTATAGCAACAAAGCGTCAACAAATCATAACAATTTTGCTTTCTCAGACTTGGCTATAACATTAGGGGAAGACGGGGTAAAAAGCGCGCATGGGCGGGTAAGAAGCCCACCCCAATTATCTCATGAAATAAAGAAAATGTCAGTCAAATTTGCCCATGAGACGAATGCTAAACATTAACGCTCGTCTCATGGGCAAAATGAGACTGAAAATTTGCTTCATTTCATGAGATAATTGGGGTGGGCTTCTTACCCGCCCATGCGCTTTTTACCCCGTCTTCCCCTAGCAATATCAAAGATGAAAAGGGCTAGATAACATTTGACGATCGTTCTCATAAGTCACTAAATCAATAGACTTATTTCTATAAGGAAGGGCGGGGCTCTGGGGGGAGGGGTTAACAAGGAAGGGCACTGCTCTGGGTTACCACAATTACAAGGAAACATTATAAAGAGTCTGGGGGGAGGGGTTACAAAACATAACAAAAAACAAGCGAATGGCGGAAGAGTAAGAGGGCGGGCTCAATTATCTGGGGGAAAGGGGTTACAATTTCAGCGGCATTTTGCCTTCTGGGGGGAGAGTGTTACAATAGGAAGGGTGGCGTCTCAGGGGGGAGGGTGTTTTACAAGGAAGGGCAGGAGGGGGCTTCCTGGGGGAGGGGGTTACAAGGGTGAAGGGCAGGGCTCTGTCTGGGTCCTGTGGGGTAGGGGTGTTACACCCCCGGAAAGGGGCAAGAGGGCCTGGGGGGGAGGTGTTGACATAGGAAGGGCGCGGGATGGGGAGGCGACAAGGGAGCGGGGGGCTCTGGGGGTCGAGGGTACAAGGAGGAAGGGCATGGCTACTGGGGGCAGGGAGGGTGTTTACAACAAGGTAAAGAGGCGGGAGGGCGGGGCTCTGGGGGTTCTCGGTTAAGGGTTACTAAGGAATGGCCGGGGGGGTTTACAAGGAAGGCGTGTGGCTGCTGGGGGGGGGGTTACAAGGAAGGGCAGGAACTCTGGGGGGAGGGTGTTTTCAAGGAAGGGCGGGGCTCTGGGGGGAGGGGTTACAAGGAAGGGCGGGGCTCTGGGGGGAGGGGTTACATAGGAAGGGCGGGGCTCTGGGGGGAGGGGTTTACAAGGAAGGGCGGGGCTCAATGGGGGGAGCCCAGGTTACAAGGAAGGGCGGGGCTCTGGGGGGAGGGGTAAACAACCAACCCAACACAGTAATAACACACAAATGTTACAAAAAACACACCAAACAACATTTACACCACTGTACATTAAGCCCAAACAAATTTACAACAACGAAACAAGCAAACACAAAATTACATAGTTACAAGGAAGGTCCGGGGGGGGCGGAGTGGCTCTGGTGGTAGGGGTTTCCAACCCCCAGGGCGGGGGCTCTGTTGGCCAGATGTGGGTCAAGGCAGTTGCTGGAAGGAGGGCGGGGCTCTGGGGGGCTAGACTGTTACAAGTCAAGGGCGGGGCCTCTGGGGGAGGGTGTTACAATTCAAGGAGGGTCCGGGGCTCTCTGGGGAGGTTTACAAGAAAGGCGGGGCACCACAGGGGAGGGGTTACAAAGGAAGGGGGGGCTCTGAACATTCGAGGAAAATACACCGTGAAAACCGTCGCTCATGTGCTCTTTCTAGGGTGATACAAGAACTATACTTGTATCTTTTTCCAGGGGTTCCGAGTTATGGCGGGGCTCTAAAGTTAGGGGTTACAAGTTAGCGTCGGCCATTTTGAGAAAACACAATCATAAGTCATAGCCTAGTTCGGCGGATACAAGCTGACCCCTCGTTCGAAGCAACTTCTAGGACCGTTTCTAGGGATCTGTATTAAAGATTGACCCTCTTATAAATTATATGAAAAATAAGATGTTAGAGAATAAGAAATGACCCAACTAAAAATTGACACAAAAACAATGAGATTTGTTTTTCGACTTTGCAAGTCTTTTGTGAGAAACTAGCGCCAGCGAAGCAGTGGCCATTAATGTGTCCTTTCGTGTGCTTAGAAAGTGCGGGGGATAATCTATCCTGGCACACCCTGTCTTCCGAGACCACGTGATCGCGTCGTAGAGTACAGTCGTACGATTTTTTTGTTTGACAACGTGTTCCGATCTTTAACTAAGCTGACCTACTACATAATCACAATACAAATGTAATAAGGTCTTAAGACACAACTGTAGGTGAGATACGGGGTAAAAGCACATGGGACCATAAGAAGGCCCATGCCGCTATAATTGAAGTCGTTAATATATATTGAGCAAAATATAGGAGAGAAGATGGAGCCTTGGGAATACGATAGTTTGACAGGCATAGTAAACGAGATTCGCCAGGGGATTAAAAAAGAAAAAGGAAAGAAGAAGAAAGGAAGGAATAGGGAGAAGCCTTCATAATAGAGACGTTGCAGAAGGAGAGGAACTTGCAGTTCATGTCATAGGAGGAGGCAGAAGGGAGGCCTTCTGTGTGTAAAGAGAGAGGAGAGACAGAGACCCTGAGAGAGAGAGCACAGACACCACTATAAGCGTGTCATATGGGTCTTGGAGACGGAGACAGAGAACAGAGAGAGAGAGACCAGACATACAACTGAGAGAGAGAGGAGACAGACACTAAAGCGTGTCTAAGTGTCGGTGGAGAGAGACAGAGACAGAGGACACAGAGAGAGAGAGCGCACAACACTATAGCTTCAAAAGTGTCGGTGGAGGGCGAGACAGAGACGAGAGTAGAGAGAGAGAGACAGAGACACAAGAGAGAGAGCACAGACCACTATAGCGTGTCAAGTGTCTGTGTGTGAGAGGACAGAGAAAGAGAGAGAGAGAGCACAGACACTATAGCGTGTCATAGTGTCTGTGGAGAGAGACAGAGAGAGAGAGAGAGAGAACAGGACACAGATGCAGAGAGAGAGCACAGACACTATAGCGTGTCATAGTGTCGGTGGAGAGAGACAGGGAGAGAGAGAGAGAGACAAAAGACACAGAGAGAGAGAGCACAGACACTATAGCGTGTCATAGTGTCGGTGGAGAGAGACAGAGAGAGAGAGAGAGAGACAGAGAACAGAGAGAGAGAGACAGACACTATAGCGTGTCATAGTGTATGTGGAGAGAGACAGAGACAGAGAGACAAAAACAGAGACAGAGAGAGAGAGAGCACAGACACTATAGCGTGTCATAGTGTCTGTGGAGAGAGACAGAGAACGAACGAACGAACGAACGAACGAACGAACCATTTTTATTGAGGGATAAAACTAAGCAATATACAGGGTTGTTTACATCCAGCCATCATAAAAAATGAAAAAGGAGAAGAAAACAACCAATAACCACCATTAACAATAAATAGAACATTTAAAAAAAGAATGAAAGTGAAAAAACATGAACATGCACATACAAAATTCATACTTATAAAATAACTATGAGAAAACACGAGCAACAAATGGAAAATCAAAGTATACCCATTAGAAGGCAGTGAGTACACAACACACACACACACGTTACACACACACACACACACACACAAACCACACGCACAGCACACGCACGCACACGCAGACACACACGCACGCACGCACACACACACGCACGCACAGCACACACGCATGCACACACGCAAACATATACACACACACCACCCACACACACGAGATCACACACACTCACACACACACACACACACACACATACACGCGACGCGCGAACGCGCAACACACAACGCACAACACGCACACACACATGTACACGTGCACACACACACACACACACCTGTTACGAGAGAGAGAGAGAGAGAAGCAGAGTTAGATTCAGAGGAGGTATCGAGATGAGAGAGAGAGAGGAAGAGGAGAGAAGGCTTAATAATATGAGCAACAGGTTATAGCATTGAATTTTAGAGAGAGGGGAAGAAAAATGAGAGCGATTGTTTTTTGGAGAGAATTAAAGCTTGTTTCAATTGCGACATTGCACCACACATGTCACACACACAACAGCACACCGGCCACCACAAGCTACATTTGCACGTGCACAGGTCGACGCACGTGCACAGGCAGCACGCGTTTGCGCACATGGCGCTGAGCACGCACACACACACACACACACAAGTGATGGTGGGGCACACACACATACAATTTTGAATATACACACAGCTTTGTACAACACCAGATTTAACTTGACAGGTAGTATGTCAACACAACACAAACGAGTACGAGAGAGAGACCCCGCAGCAGAAATACATGAGGGAGGGAGAGAGAGAGAGAAGAGAAGAGAGGAGAGAGAGAGAGAGAGAGAGAGAGAGAGAGAGACGAGAGAGAGAGAGAGAGAGGGGGGGCGAGCGAGAGAGAGAGAGGGGAAGAAAAATAGAGCAAGTGTGAGGGAGAGACAAACAAAGACAAAGAGAGGAAGAGCGAGAGGGAGAAACAGAGCGAGGAAGGGAGAGATAGGGAGAAACAGAAGAGAAAAAGACAGACAGACAGATACATATAGGGACAGAGAAGGATAGAAACAGGACATGCGAATAACAGAACATAGCAAAATGGATTTGTTCAACTGCATC
>CM065707.1:303766-316266 GCA_017654935.2 Phymorhynchus buccinoides | reverse complement strand
CATCAAAGGTCAGTGTTTGTCTATAGGATCCTCTACCCTCCATCAAAGGTCAGTGTGTGTCCATAGGATCCTCTACCCTCCATCAAAGGTCAGTGGTGTGTCAATAGGATCCTCTACCCTCCATCAAAGGTCAGTGTTTGTCTATAGGATCCTCTACCCTCCATCAAAGGTCAGTGTGTTTCCATAGGATCCTCTACCCTCCATCAAAGGTCAATGGTGTGTCAATAGGATCCTCTACCCTCCATCAAAGGTCAGTGGTGTGTCAATAGTCCTCTATAGGATCCTCTACCCTCCATCAAAGGTCAGTGGTGTGTCCATAGGATCCTCTACCCTCCATCAAAGGTCAGTGGTGTGTCAATAGGATCCTCTACCCTCCATCAAAGGTCAGTGGTGTGTCCATAGGATCCTCTACCCTCCATCAAAGGTCAGTGTGTTTCCATAGGATCCTCTACCCTCCTTCAAAGGTCAGTGTGTGTCCATAGGATCCTCTACCCTCCATCAAAGGTCAGTGGTGTGTCAATAGGATCCTCTACCCTCCATCAAAGGTCAGTGTGTTGTCCATAGGATCCTCTACCCTCCATCAAAGGTCAGTGTGTGTCCATAGGATCCTCTACCCTCCATCAAAGGTCAGTGTGTGTCCTAGGATCCTCTACCCTCCATCAAAGGTCAGTGTGTTTCCATAGGATCCTCTACCCTCCATCAAAGGTCAGTGTTGTGTCCATAGGATCCTCTACCCTCCATCAAAGGTCAGTGTGTGTCCATAGGATCCTCTACCCTCCATCAAAGGTCAGTGTGTGTCCATAGGATCCTCTACCCTCCATCAAAGGTCAGTGTGTGTCCATAGGATCCTCTACCCTCCATCAAAGGTCAGTGTGTTTCCATAGGATCCTCTACCCTCCATCAAAGGTCAGTGTGTTTCCATAGGATCCTCTACCCTCCTTCAAAGGTCGGTGTGTTTCCATAGGATCCTCTACCCTCCTTCAAAGGTCAGTGTGTGTCTATATGATCCTCTACCCTCCATCAAATGTCAGTGTTTGTCCATAGGATCCTCTACCCTCCATCAAAGGTCAGTGTTTGTCTATAGGATCCTCTACCCTCCATCAAAGGATCCTCTACCCTCCATCAAAGGTCAGTGTGTTTCCATAGGATCCTCTACCCTCCATCAAAGGTCAGTGTGTGTCCATAGGATCCTCTACCCTCCATCAAAGGTCAGTGTGTTTCCATAGGATCCTCTACCCTCCATCAAAGGTCAGTGTGTTTCCATAGGATGTTTCCATAGGATCTCTACCCTCCATCAAAGGTCAGTGTGTGTCCATAGGATCCTCTACCCTCCATCAAAGGTCAGTGTTTGTCCATAGGATCCTCTACCCTCCATCAAAGGTCAGTGTTTGTCCATAGGATCCTCTACCCTCCATCAAAGGTCAGTGTTTGTCAATAGGATCCTCTACCCTCCATCAAAGGTCAGTGTGTGTGTCAATAGGATCCTCTACCCTCCATCAAAGGTCAGTGTTTGTCAACAGGATCCTCTACCTTCCATCAAAGGTCAGTGGTGTGTCTATATGATCCTCTACCCTCCATCAAAGGTCAGTGTGTGTGTCCATAGGATCCTCTACCCTCCATCAAAGGTCAGTGTGTTTCCATAGGATCCTCTACCCTCCATCAAAGGATCCCTCTACCCTCCATCATCAAAGGTCAGTGTTTGTCAATAGGATCCTCTACCCTCCATCAAATGTCAGTGTTTGTCAACAGGATCCTCTACCTTCCATCAAAGGTCAGTGGTGTGTCTATATGATCCTCTACCCTCCATCAAAGGTCAGTGTGTGTCTATAGGATCCTCTACCCTCCATCAAAGGTCAGTGGTGTGTCTATATGATCCTCTACCCTCCATCAAAGGTCAGTGTGTGTCCATAGGATCCTCTACCCTCCATCAAAGGTCAGTGTGTGTCCATAGGATCCTCTACCCTCCATCAAAGGTCAGTGTGTTGGTCCATAGGATCCTCTACCCTCCATCAAAGGTCAGTGTGTGTCAACAGGATCCATAGGATCCTCTACCCTCCATCAAAGGTCAGTGGTGTGTCTATATCATATGACCCTCTATCCTCCATCAAAGGTCAGTGTTTGTCTATAGGATCCTCTACCCTCCATCAAAGGTCAGTGGTGTGTCCATAGGATCCTCTACCCTCCATCAAAGGTCAGTGTTTGTGTCCTCTACCCTCCATCAAAGGTCAGTGGTGTGTCTATATGATCCTCTACCCTCCATCAAAGGTCAGTGTGTGTCCATAGGATCCTCTACCCTCCATCAAAGGTCAGTGTGTGTCCATAGGATCCTCTACCCTCCATCAAAGGTCAGTGTGTGTCCATAGGATCCTCTACCCTCCATCAAAGGTCAGTGTGTGTCCATAGGATCCTCTACCCTCCATCAAAGGTCAGTGTGTGTCCATAGGATCCTCTACCCTCCATCAAAGGTCAGTGTGTGTCCATAGGATCCTCTACCCTCCATCAAAGGTCAGTGTTTGTCTATATGATCCTCTACCCTCCATCAAAGGTCAGTGTGTTTCCATAGGATCCTCTACCCTCCATCAAAGGTCAGTGTTTGTCAACAGGATCCTCTATATCAAAGGATCCTCTACCCTCCATCAAATGTCAGTGTTTGTCAACAGGATCCTCTACCCACCATCAAAGGTCAGTGTGTTTCCATAGGATCCTCTACCCTCCATCAAATGTCAGTGTTTGTCAACAGGATCCTCTACCCACCATCAAAGGTCAGTGTGTTTCCATAGGATCCTCTACCCTCCATCAAAGGTCAGTGGTGTGTCCATAGGATCCTCTACCCTCCATCAAAGGTCAGTGGTGTGTCTATAGGATCCTCTACCCTCCATCAAAGGTCAGTGTGTGTCAACAGGATCCTCTACCCACCATCAAAGGTCAGTGTGTTTCCATAGGATCCTCTACCCTCCATCAAAGGTCAGTGTTTGTCAACAGGATCCTCTACCCTCCATCAAAGGTCAGTGTTTGTCAATAGGATCCTCTACCCTCCATCAAAGGTCAGTGTTTGTCTATAGGATCCTCTACCCTCCAGGATCCTCTACCCACCATCAAAGGTCAGTGTGTTTCCATAGGATCCTCTACCCTCCATCAAAGGTCAGTGTTTGTCAATAGTCCTATATCAAAGATCCTCTACCCTCCATCAAAGGTCAGTGTGTGTCCATAGGATCCTCTACCCTCCATCAAAGGTCAGTGTGTGTCCTCCTCTACCCTCCATCAAAGGTGAGTGGTTTGTCAACAGGATCCTCTACCCTCCATCAAAGGTCAGTGTGTGTCCATAGGATCCTCTACCATCCATAGGATCCTCTACCCTCCATCAAAGGTCAGTGGTTTGTCTATATGATCCTCTACCCTCCATCAAAGGTCAATGGTGTGTCAATAGGATCCTCTACCCTCCATCAAATGTCAGTGGTTTGTCAACAGGATCCTCTACCCTCCATCAAAGGTCAGTGTTTGTCAATAGGAACCTCTACCCTCCATCAAAGGTCAGTGTTTGTCAATAGGATCCTCTACCCTCCATCAAAGGTCAGTGTTTGTCAATAGGAACCTCTACCCTCCATCAAAGGTCAGTGTTTGTCAATAGGATCCTCTACCCTCCATCAAAGGTCAGTATTTGTGAATAGGATCCTCTACCCTCCATCAAAGGTCAGTAGTTTGTCAACAGGATCCTCTACCCTCCATTAAAGGTCAGTGTTTGTCAATAGGATCCTCTACCCTCCATCAAAGGTCAGTAGTTTGTCAACAGGATCCTCTACCCTCCATCAAAGGTCAGTGTTTGTCAATAGGATCCTCTACCCTCCATCAAAGGTCAGTGTTTGTCAATAGGATCGCAAAGAGACGCTCTATACTTCGCCCCATCCACTCACTTCCTGTACTTAATTCGTGTGGAGTAGAACTCGTGACGTCGTTGATGATGTGTGATGTACGTCATGGCCTCAGTGATGACGTCACGGCACGTGGGGTCCTCCTGGACAATATCGAGGCTCTCCACCTGACACACAAACAATATTAGCTGGACAGCACTTCCTGATGCCTTGTATGTCGTGTGAGTGCGTGCACACACACACACACACACACACACACACACACACACACACACACATTCCCCATAATAACAGAAAGCAAGAGGCTGTTGCGCTTACCTCCCTATGAATGAACTCCTTGGTGCAGAGGGGGAACAGCAGTCGTTGGAACAGCCCTGAGGCATCGGCCCCTCTGACCTGTTTGATGTTGAGCCACTGCAGCGCCCTCTGTACCACGTGATCCTCGCTCTTCACCTGTGTAAAGGGAAATAACCAGTGAAATAATGCATCATTGTTATCTCCCCTGATCTGTTTGATGTTGAGCCACTGCAGCGCCCTCTGTACCACGTGATCCTCTCTCTTCACCTGTGTAAAGGGAAATAACCAGTGAAATAATGCATCAATGTTATCTCCCCTGATTTGATGGTCAGTGCCCTCTGTACCACGTGATTACTTCATCTGTATCAATCAATCAATCAGTCAACTAACCAATCAATCAGAAGCAGACCTAACCACATTTTAATTCCAATCTTGACATGACGTCTGCATGAAAAACGGTTTGTTTACATTTTATTGGATTTCTTCTTCCCCCTAGCTCCCCATGTTCCATCAAATGCACCATCTCCGATAGAGTCAGTCTCTCCAGCTGTGTCTCAATGTCCTCAATGTTAATAACACATCCTTACATGTTCCATACAATGCACCATCTCCGATAGAGTCAGTCTCTCCAGCTGTGTCTCAATGTCCTCAATGTTAATAACACATCCTTACATGTTCCATACAATGCACCATCTCCGATGGAGTCAGTCTCTCCAGCTGTGTCTCAATGTCCTCAATGTTAATAACACATCCTTACATGTTCCATACAAATGCACCATCTCCGATGCAGTCTCCCCAGCTGTGTCTCAATGTCCTCAATGTTAATAACACATCCTTACATGTTCCATACAATGCACCATCTCCGATGGAGTCAGTCTCTCCAGCTGTGTCTCAATGTCCTCAATGTTAATAACACATCCTTACATGTTCCATACAATGCACCATCTCCGATGGAGTCAGTCTCTCCAGCTGTGTCTCAATGTCCTCAATGTTAATAACACATCCTTACATGTTCCATACAATGCACCATCTCCGATAGAGTCAGTCTCTCCAGCTGTGTCTCAATGTCCTCAATGTTAATAACACATCCTTACATGTTCCATCAAATGCACCATCTCCGATAGAGTCAGTCTCTCCAGCTGTGTCTCAATGTCCTCAATGTTAATAACACATCCTTACATGTTCCATACAATGCACCATCTCCGATAGAGTCAGTCTCTCCAGCTGTGTCTCAATGTCCTCAATGTTAATAACACATCCTTACATGTTCCATACAATGCACCATCTCCGATAGAGTCAGTCTCTCCAGCTGTGTCTCAATGTCCTCAATGTTAATAACACATCCTTACATGTTCCATACAATGCACCATCTCCGATAGAGTCAGTCTCTCCAGCTGTGTCTCAATGTCCTCAATGTTAATAACACATCCTTACATGTTCCATACAATGCACCATCTCCGATAGAGTCAGTCTCTCCAGCTGTGTCTCAATGTCCTCAATGTTAATAACACATCCTTACATGTTCCATACAATGCACCATCTCCGATAGAGTCAGTCTCTCCAGCTGTGTCTCAATGTCCTCAATGTTAATAACACATCCTTACATGTTCCATACAATGCACCATCTCCGATGGAGTCAGTCTCTCCAGCTGTGTCTCAATGTCCTCAATGTTAATAACACATCCTTACATGTTCCATCCAATGCACCATCTCCGATGGAGTCAGTCTCTCCAGCTGTGTCTCAATGTCCTCAATGTTAATAACACATCCTTACATGTTCCATAAAATGCACCATCTCCGATGGAGTCAGTCTCTCCAGCTGTGTCTCAATGTCCTCAATGTTAATAACACATCCTTACATGTTCCATACAATGCACCATCTCCGATAGAGTCAGTCTCTCCAGCTGTGTCTCAATGTCCTCAATGTTAATAACACATCCTTACATGTTCCATCAAATGCACCATCTCCGATGGAGTCAGTCTCTCCAGCTGTGTCTCAATGTCCTCAATGTTAATAACACATCCTTACATGTTCCATACAATGAATGCACCATCTCCGATGGAGTCAGTCTCTCCAGCTGTGTCTCAATGTCCTCAATGTTAATAACACATCCTTACATGTTCCATCCTTACATGTTCCATACAATGAATGCACCATCTCCGATGGAGTCAGTCTCTCCAGCTGTGTCTCAATGTCCTCAATGTTAATAACACATCCTTACATGTTCCATACAATGCACCATCTCCGATGGAGTCAGTCTCTCCAGCTGTGT
The DNA here is from genome assembly GCA_017654935.2 of Phymorhynchus buccinoides. NCBI lineage: Eukaryota > Metazoa > Mollusca > Gastropoda > Neogastropoda > Raphitomidae > Phymorhynchus > Phymorhynchus buccinoides. The sequence goes on along the minus strand of CM065707.1, from coordinate 309,827 downwards.
CTCAATGTCCTCAATGTTAATAACACATCCTTACATGTTCCATACAATGAATGCACCATCTCCGATGGAGTCAGTCTCTCCAGCTGTGTCTCAATGTCCTCAATGTTAATAACACATCCTTACATGTTCCATACAATGCACCATCTCCGATGGAGTCAGTCTCTCCAGCTGTGTCTCAATGTCCTCAATGTTAATAACACATCCTTACATGTTCCATACAATGAATGCACCATCTCCGATGGAGTCAGTCTCTCCAGCTGTGTCTCAATGTCCTCAATGTTAATAACACATCCTTACATGTTCCATACAATGCACCATCTCCGATGGAGTCAGTCTCTCCAGCTGTGTCTCAATGTCCTCAATGTTAATAACACATCCTTACATGTTCCATACAATGCACCATCTCCGATGGAGTCAGTCTCTCCAGCTGTGTCTCAATGTCCTCAATGTTAATAACACATCCTTACATGTTCCATACAATGCACCATCTCCGATGGAGTCAGTCTCTCCAGCTGTGTCTCAATGTCCTCAATGTTAATAACACATCCTTACATGTTCCATACAATGAATGCACCATCTCCGATGGAGTCAGTCTCTCCAGCTGTGTCTCAATGTCCTCAATGTTAATAACACATCCTTACATGTTCCATACAATGCACCATCTCCGATGGAGTCAGTCTCTCCAGCTGTGTCTCAATGTCCTCAATGTTAATAACACATCCTTACATGTTCCATACAATGCACCATCTCCGATGGAGTCAGTCTCTCCAGCTGTGTCTCAATGTCCTCAATGTTAATAACACATCCTTACATGTTCCATACAATGCACCATCTCCGATGGAGTCAGTCTCTCCAGCTGTGTCTCAATGTCCTCAATGTTAATAACACATCCTTACATGTTCCATACAATGCACCATCTCCGATGGAGTCAGTCTCTCCAGCTGTGTCTCAATGTCCTCAATGTTAATAACACATCCTTACATGTTCCATACAATGCACCATCTCCGATAGAGTCAGTCTCTCCAGCTGTGTCTCAATGTCCTTAATGTTAATAACACATCCTTACATGTTCCATACAATGCACCATCTCCGATGGAGTCAGTCTCTCCAGCTGTGTCTCAATGTCCTCAATGTTAATAACACATCCTTACATGTTCCATACAATGCACCATCTCCGATGGAGTCATCTCTCCAGCTGGAGTCAGTCTCTCCAGCTGTGTCTCAATGTCCTCAATGTTAATAACACATCCTTACATGTTCCATACAATGCACCATCTCCGATGGAGTCAGTCTCTCCAGCTGTGTCTCAATGTCCTCAATGTTAATAACACATCCTTACATGTTCCATACAATGAATGCACCATCTCCGATGGAGTCAGTCTCTCCAGCTGTGTCTCAATGTCCTCAATGTTAATAACACATCCTTACATGTTCCATACAATGCACCATCTCCGATGGAGTCAGTCTCTCCAGCTGTGTCTCAATGTCCTCAATGTTAATAACACATCCTTACATGTTCCATACAATGCACCATCTCCGATGGAGTCAGTCTCTCCAGCTGTGTCTCAATGTCCTCAATGTTAATAACACATCCTTACATGTTCCATACAATGCACCATCTCCGATGGAGTCAGTCTCTCCAGCTGTGTCTCAATGTCCTCAATGTTAATAACACATCCTTACATGTTCCATACAATGCATGCACCATCTCCGATGGAGTCAGTCTCTCCAGCTGTGTCTCAATGTCCTCAATGTTAATAACACATCCTTACATGTTCCATACAATGAATGCACCATCTCCGATGGAGTCAGTCTCTCCAGCTGTGTCTCAATGTCCTCAATGTTAATAACACATCCTTACATGTTCCATACAATGCACCATCTCCGATGGAGTCAGTCTCTCCAGCTGTGTCTCAATGTCCTCAATGTTAATAACACATCCTTACATGTTCCATACAATGAATGCACCATCTCCGATGGAGTCAGTCTCTCCAGCTGTGTCTCAATGTCCTCAATGTTAATAACACATCCTTACATGTTCCATACAATGAATGCACCATCTCCGATTGAGTCAGTCTCTCCAGCTGTGTCTCAATGTCCTCAATGTTAATAACACATCCTTACATGTTCCATACAATGCACCATCTCCGATGGAGTCAGTCTCTCCAGCTGTGTCTCAATGTCCTCAATGTTAATAACACATCCTTACATGTTCCATACAATGAATGCACCATCTCCGATGGAGTCAGTCTCTCCAGCTGTGTCTCAATGTCCTCAATGTTAATAACACATCCTTACATGTTCCATACAATGCACCATCTCCGATGGAGTCAGTCTCTCCAGCTGTGTCTCAATGTCCTCAATGTTAATAACACATCCTTACAATGTTAATAACACATCCTTACATGTTCCATACAATGCACCATCTCCGATGGAGTCAGTCTCTCCAGCTGTGTCTCAATGTCCTCAATGTTAATAACACATCCTTACATGTTCCATACAATGAATGCACCATCTCCGATGGAGTCAGTCTCTCCAGCTGTGTCTCAATGTCCTCAATGTTAATAACACATCCTTACATGTTCCATACAATGAATGCACCATCTCCGATGGAGTCAGTCTCTCCAGCTGTGTCTCAATGTCCTCAATGTTAATAACACATCCTTACATGTTCCATACAATGAATGCACCATCTCCGATGCACCATCTCCGAGTCAGTCTCTCCAGCTGTGTCTCAATGTCCTCAATGTTAATAACACATCCTTACATGTTCCATACAATGCACCATCTCCGATGGAGTCAGTCTCTCCAGCTGTGTCTCAATGTCCTCAATGTTAATAACACATCCTTACATGTTCCATACAATGAATGCACCATCTCCGATAGAGTCAGTCTCTCCAGCTGTGTCTCAATGTCCTCAATGTTAATAACACATCCTTACATGTTCCATACAATGCACCATCTCCGATGGAGTCAGTCTCTCCAGCTGTGTCTCAATGTCCTCAATGTTAATAACACATCCTTACATGTTCCATACAATGCACCATCTCCGATAGAGTCAGTCTCTCCAGCTGTGTCTCAATGTCCTCAATGTTAATAACACATCCTTACATGTTCCATACAATGCACCATCTCCGATGGAGTCAGTCTCTCCAGCTGTGTCTCAATGTCCTCAATGTTAATAACACATCCTTACATGTTCCATACAATGCACCATCTCCGATGGAGTCAGTCTCTCCAGCTGTGTCTCAATGTCCTCAATGTTAATAACACATCCTTACATGTTCCATACAATGCACCATCTCCGATGGAGTCAGTCTCTCCAGCTGTGTCTCAATGTCCTCAATGTTAATAACACATCCTTACATGTTCCATACAAATGCACCATCTCCGATGGAGTCAGTCTCTCCAGCTGTGTCTCAATGTCCTCAATGTTAATAACACATCCTTACATGTTCCATACAATGCACCATCTCCGATGGAGTCAGTCTCTCCAGCTGTGTCTCAATGTCCTCAATGTTAATAACACATCCTTACATGTTCCATACAATGCACCATCTCCGATGGAGTCAGTCTCTCCAGCTGTGTCTCAATGTCCTCAATGTTAATAACACATCCTTACATGTTCCATACAATGAATGCACCATCTCCGATGGAGTCAGTCTCTCCAGCTGTGTCTCAATGTCCTCAATGTTAATAACACATCCTTACATGTTCCATACAAATGCACCATCTCCGATGGAGTCAGTCTCTCCAGCTGTGTCTCAATGTCCTCAATGTTAATAACACATCCTTACATGTTCCATACAATGAATGCACCATCTCCGATGGAGTCAGTCTCTCCAGCTGTGTCTCAATGTCCTCAATGTTAATAACACATCCTTACATGTTCCATACAATGCACCATCTCCGATAGAGTCAGTCTCTCCAGCTGTGTCTCAATGTCCTCAATGTTAATAACACTGTTCCATACAATGCACCATCTCCGAAGAGTCAAATGTCCTAAATGTTAATAACACATCCTTACATGTTCCATACAATGCACCATCTCCGATTAAGTCAGTTTCTCCAGCTGTGTCTCAATGTCCTCAATGTTAATAACACATCCTTACATGTTCCATACAATGAATGCACCATCTCCGATAGAGTCAGTCTCTCCAGCTGTGTCTCAATGTCCTCAATGTTAATAACACATCCTTACATGTTCCATACAATGACCATCTCCGATGGAGTCAGTCTCTCCAGCTGTGTCTCAATGTCCTTTAATGGAATAACACATGTCTGGTCACACTTTACATGTTCCATTGCACCATCTCCGATGGAGTCAGTCTCTCCAGCTGTGTCTCAATGTCCTCAATGTTAATAACACATCCTTACATGTTCCATGAAATGAACCCATCTCCGATGAGTCAGTCTCTCCAGCTGTGTCTCAATGTCCTCAATGTTAATAACACATCCTTACATCTCTCCAATTGTGTCTCAATGTCATTTAGTCTCTCCAGCTGAAAGAACCAATGTCTCCGATGGAGTCAGTCTCTCCAGCTGTCTCAATGTCCTCAACGTTAATAACACATCCTTACATTTTCCATTACCATCTCCGATAATAACTTTAAGTTAATAACACAATGCACAATCTCTGAATTACAGTTGTGTCTCAATGTCCTAATAAGAACACTCTGGTCACACGTTAATTACATTAATTACACTTTATATTACCATCTCTGACATGGTCACAACTCCTTACGTGTTCCATCAAATGCACCATCTCTGACAGGGTCAGTCTCAAGTTGTGTCTCAATGTCTTTATGAAAGAACTGTCTGATCACACTTTAGTTATATTCAACTTCATTTATGTTAATCACATACATATCTTACATGTTCAATGCTAATGAACCATCTCTGACAGGTAGCTGGTCATCTCTCCAATTGTGTCTCAATGTCTTTATGAAAGAACTGTGAACGATCTCTGATAGGGTCAGTCTCCCCAGTTAATAACACTTGTGTCTCAATCAGTATCTCCAATTGTGTCTCAATGTCTTCACACTTTATTTATATTCAACTTCATTGGTAATCACATTATTATCAATACCAAATGAACTGTTCTTACCTGTAGCTGGTCATGTTCAATAAAGTGAACGATCTCTGATAGGGTCAGTCTCCCCAGCTGTGTCTCAATGTCCTCAAGGAAGCTATTCTTACCTGTAGCTGGTCATGTTCAATAAATTGAACGATCTCTGATAGGGTCAGTCTCCCCAGCTGTGTCTCAATGTCCTCAAGGAAGAACTGTAGCTTATGTTCAATACATTGTACGCTCTGATAGGGTCAGTCTCCCCAGCTGTGTCTCAATGTCCTCAAGGAAGAACTGACCTGTAGCTGGTCATGTTCAATAAAGTGAAGGATCTCTGATAGGGTCAGTCTCCCCAGCTGTGTCTCAATGTCCTCAAGGAAGCTATTCTTACCTGTAGCTGGTCATGTTCAATAAAGTGAACGATCTCTGATAGGGTCAGTCTCCCCAGCTGTGGCTCAATGTCCTTAAGGAAGAACTGGCTGATCACGCTTTGCTCCGCCCTCTCCGCCAATTCCCTCAGGTCGGGCATGCTCACTGCGTACTTCCAGATGGACACACAGTTGCTGGCCGTCAGTTGGCGCTCCAGGAAAGACTCGATTTTATTGGCTAACACCTGCAACCAACAGAATCAATAATTATGTTAATGTCAGGAATGGGTTGATTTTATTGGCGAGCATTTGAAAATATGTTGATGTTAGAAATATATGCATTTTATTAGCCAACACCTGAAGTCCACGTCAGTAACAGTAATGGTACACAGGGCCGGACCTGGGACACATTAGAGGGGGGGGGGGGGTGTTACAAACAAGGGCGGGGGGTCTGGGGGCCGGCGTAGACCCCCGGTGGGGTCCAGGGGCAACGCCCCTGGTGGGGGTCAGGGGGCAACACCCCTGGTGGGGGTCAGGGGGTAACACCCCTGGTGGGGGTCAGGGGGCAACACCCCTGGTGGGGGTCAGGGGGCAACGCCCCTGGTGGGGGTCAGGGGGCAACACC
>CM065707.1:298766-301266 GCA_017654935.2 Phymorhynchus buccinoides | reverse complement strand
TTGTTTTACACATTACTAACATTGTTAATGCTTCTCTTTCTGCGGGTGTTTTCCCCGAACAGTTTAAAGATGCTATTGTCACCCCTATTCTTAAGAAACCTGGACTTGATTGCAACAATCTAAAAAACTATCGGCCTGTGTCAAATCTTCCTTTCATAGCCAAGATTTTTTAGAGAAAGTCGTCTTGGCACAGCTGAAGAGACACTTAATGCATAACAACCTGCTTGAGGAGCATCAGTCAGCCTACAGGAAAAAGCACAGTGTTGAGACTGCTGTGCTGAGTGTCATGAATGGCCTTCTTTTGAAGACGGACCAGAGGCTTGTTTCTCTGACAGCATTTTTGGACCTCAGCGCAGCGTTCGATACGCTTGATCATTCCATTCTTCTGACCCGTTTAGAAGTGACCTGTGGGATACGTGGCGTTGTCCTCGACTGGTTTAAATCCTACATATCTGACCGCCACTTCTCTGTTGTTGTAGATGGAGTTTCATCAGCTCGATCGTTCACCCCTCACGTACGGAGTGCCACAGGGCTCAGTGTTGGGCCCTGTTCTTTTCACGCTCTATTCACAGCCGTTGTCTGACGTGATCGCTGCACATTCCTGTCATTTTCACAAATACGCTGACGACACTGAGTTGTCACAAAGTAGTGCCCCTGAGAGTTTCCCTTCCATTCTGTCTGGCATCGAGATGTGCATCACCGATGTATTAGAATGGATGAACAGTAACAAGCTTAAGCTCAACACAGACAAGACAGAGGTTCTGCCTGTTGGTTCTGCTGGTCGCCTTGCATTAATTAACAGTGAGTCAGCAGACATTGGAGCCAATACTGTTCAGTTCAAACCATCTGTCAAGTACCTCGGGGTAACGATTGAGCAGACTCTGTCCATGCATGACCACATCAGCAGCATTTGTCGCTCTTGTTTCTTTGAGCTCAGACGTATTGCATCCATTCGGACTTTTCTTTCAGCTAACGCATGCAAGCGCATTGTCGCAGCTTTTATTTCTTCACGTTTAGATTTCTGCAATTCCATTCTCTTTGGCCTTCCTACAGAAGAAATTACTCGCCTTCAGCGAGTTCAAAACAGAGCAGCCCGCCTCATACTGCGTAAGCGCAAGCGTGATCACGTCACGCCACTTCTGATGGAGCTCCATTGGCTCCCTGTGCAGTTCCGCCTTCAGTATAAGCTGGCTGTTCTATCCTTCCGTCACTTTGAACAGACCCTTCCGCCTTACCTCTCCAGAGCTCTTCACACCTACACTCCTTCCCGCTCACTCAGGTCCTCAAACACAAAACTTCTGAAAGTTCCAAAAACAAATCTAAAATCATTTGGTGACCGCAGTTTCAGTTTCAGTGCCCCTGCTGTTTGGAATTCCCTCCCAGTCGATCTCCGCCATGAACCAACTATCTCTACTTTCAAAGCTAAACTCAAGACACACTACTTTCAAAGCTCATTCGGTTTGTAAATGTTTCCTTCTTGATCTTGTACCTGGGTGAATGAATGGGTGATAATGTTTTGTGCGATTGCGGGTGTATCAGTGAATGGAAGCGCCTTGAGTGTAAAATAATTATAGAAAGGCGCTATAGAAATACTATCAATTATTATTTTTTATTTATGTTTGGGTGGCATAGGCCCCCTACTCTCTGTCTATCTATCTGTCCCCCTTTCTCTCTCTCTCCCCTTGATGTTTGGGTGGCATAGGCCCCCTACTCTCTGTCTATCTATCTGTCTCCCTTTCTCTCTGTCTGTCTCCCTTTCTCTCTCTCCCCTTGATGTTTGGGTGGCATAGGCCCCCTACTCTCTGTCTATATGTCTGTCTCCCTTTCTCTCTCTCTCCCCTTGATGTTTGGGTGGCATAGGCCCCCTACTCTCTGTCTATCTGTCTGTCTCCCTTTCTCTCTCTCTCCCCTTGATGTTTGGGTGGCATAGGCCCCCTACTCTCTGTCTGTCTGTCTGTCTCCCTTTCTCTCTCTCTCCCCTTGATGTTTGGGTGGCATAGGCCCCCTACTCTCTGTCTATCTGTCTGTCTCCCTTTTCTCTCTCTCTCTCCCCTTGATGTTTGGGTGGCATAGGCCCCCTACTCTCTGTCTATCTCCCTTTCTCTCTCTCCCCCTTGATGTTTGGGTGGCATAGGCCCCCTACTCTCTGTCTATCTGTCTGTCTCCCTTTCTCTCTGTCTATCTGTCTGTCTCCCCTTCTCTCTCTCCCCTTGATGTCTGGGTGGCATAGGCCCCCTACTCTCTGTCTGTCTGTCTCCCTTTCTCTCCCTCCCCTTGATGTCTGGGTGGCATAGGCCTCCTACTCTCTGTCTGTCTCCCTTTCTCTCTCTCCCCTTGATGTCTGGGTGGCATAGGCCCCCTACTCTCTGTCTGTCTGTCTGTCTGTCTCCCTTTCTCTCCCTCCCCTTGATGTCTGGGTGGCATAGGCCTCCTACTCTCTGTCTGTCTCCCTTTCTCTCTCTCCCCTTGATGTCTGGGTGGCATAGGCCTCCTACTCTCT
>CM065707.1:283766-293766 GCA_017654935.2 Phymorhynchus buccinoides | reverse complement strand
CTGGCTACACACAGTACAGATGATGTGCACTACATGACAGGTTCCACTGGCTACACACAGTACAGATGATGTACACTACATGACAGGTTCCACTGGCTACACACAGTACAGATGATGTGCACTACATGACAGGTTCCACTGGCTACACACAGTACAGATGATGTACATGACAGGTTCCACTGTACACACAGTACATGATGTACACATACATGACATTTCCACTGGCTACACACAGTACAGATGATGTGCACTACTGACAGGTTCCACTGGCTACACACAGTACAGATGATGATGTACACTACATGACAGATGTTCCTACTGGCTACACACAGTACAGATGATGTACACTACGTGACAGGTTCCACTGGCTACACACAGTACAGATGATGTGCACTACATGACAGGTTCCACTGGCTACACACAGTACAGATGATGTACACTACATGACAGGTTCCACTGGCTACACACAGTACAGATGATGTGCACTTACATGACAGGTTCCACTGGCTACACACAGTACAGATGATGTACACTACGTGACAGGTTCCACTGGCTACACACAGTACAGATGATGTGCACTACATGACATGTTCCACTGGCTACACACAGTACATATGATGTACACTACATGACAGGTTCCACTGGCTACACACAGTACAGATGATGTGCACTACGTGACATGTTCCACTGGCTACACACAGTACAGATGATGTACACTTTACATGACAGGTTCCACTGGCTACACACAGTACAGATGATGTGCACTACATGACAGGTTCCACTGGCTACACACAGTACAGATGATGTACACTACATGACAGGACAGGTTCCACTGGCTACACACAGTACAGATGATGTACACTACATGACAGGTTCCACTGGCTACACACAGTACATATGATGTGCACTACATGACAGGTTCCACTGGCTACACACAGTACATATGATGTGCACTTTACATGACAGGTTCCACTGGCTACACACAGTACAGATGTACACTGATGTTCCACTGGCTACACACAGTACAGGTTCCACTGGCTACACACAGTACAGATGATGTACACTACATGACAGGTTCCACTGGCTACACACAGTACATATGATGTGCACTACATGACAGGTTCCACTGGCTACACACAGTACAGATGATGTGCACTACGTGACAGGTTCCACTGGCTACACACAGTACTTTATATGATGTGCACCACATGACAGGTTCCACTGGCTACACACAGTACAGATGATGTGCACTTACATGACAGGTTCCACTGGCTACACACAGTACAGATGATGTGCACTACATGACAGGTTCCACTGGCTACACACAGTACAGATGATGTGCACTACATGACAGGTTCCACTGGCTACACACAGTACAGATGATGTGCACTACGTGACATGTTCCACTGGCTACACACAGTACATATGATGTGCACTACATGACAGGTTCCACTGGCTACACACAGTACAGATGATGTGCACTACATGACAGGTTCCACTGGCTACACACAGTACAGATGATGTGCACTACATGACAGGTTCCACTGGCTACACACAGTACAGATGATGTGCACTACATGACAGGTTCCACTGGCTACACACAGTACAGATGATGTGCACTACATGACAGGTTCCACTGGCTACACACAGTACAGATGATGTGCACTACATGACAGGTTCCACTGGCTACACACAGTACAGATGATGTGCACTACATGACAGGTTCCACTGGCTACACACAGTACAGATGATGTGCACTACATGACAGGTTCCACTGGCTACACACAGTACAGATGATGTGCACTACGTGACAGGTTCCACTGGCTACACACAGTACAGATGATGTGCACTTTACATGACAGGTTCCACTGGCTACTGGCTACACACAGTACAGATGATGTGCACTTTACATGACAGGTTCCACTGGCTACACACAGTACAGATGATGTGCACTTTACATGACAGGTTCCACTGGCTACACACAGTACAGATGATGTGCACTTTACATGACAGGTTCCACTGGCTACACACAGTACAGATGATGTGCACTTTACATGACAGGTTCCACTGGCTACACACAGTACAGATGATGTGCACTACATGACAGGTTCCACTGGCTACACACAGTACAGATGATGTGCACTTTACATGACAGGTTCCACTGGCTACACACAGTACAGATGATGTGCACTTTACATGACAGGTTCCACTGGCTACACACAGTACAGATGATGTGCACTTTACATGACAGGTTCCACTGGCTACACACAGTACAGATGATGTGCACTTTACATGACAGGTTCCACTGGCTACAACACAGTACAGATGATGTGCACTTTACATGACAGGTTCCACTGGCTACACACAGTACAGATGATGTGCACTTTACATGACAGGTTCCACTGGCTACACACAGTACAGATGATGTGCACTTGACAGGTTCCACATGACACTACATGACAGTTCCACTGGCTACACACAGTACAGATGATGTGCACTTTACATGACAGGTTCCACTGGCTACACACAGTACAGATGATGTGCACTACATGACAGGTTCCACTGGCTACACACAGTACAGATGATGTGCACTACATGACAGGTTCCACTGGCTACACACAGTACAGATGATGTGCACTTTACATGACAGGTTCCACTGGCTACACACAGTACAGATGATGTGCACTTTACATGACATGTTCCACTGGCTACACACAGTACATATGATGTGCACTTTACATGACAGGTTCCACTGGCTACACACAGTACAGATGATGTGCACTACATTACGTGACAGGTTCCACTGGCTACACACAGTACAGATGATGTGCACTTTACATGACAGGTTCCACTGGCTACACACAGTACATATGATGTGCACTTTACATGACAGGTTCCACTGGCTACACACAGTACAGATGATGTGCACTACATGACAGGTTCCACTGGCTACACACAGTACAGACAGATGTGCACTTGTACACTACATGACAGGTTCCACTGGCTACACACAGTACAGTGATGTGCACTTTACATGACAGGTTCCACTGGCTACACACAGTACAGATGATGTGCACTTTACATGACAGGTTCCACTGGCTACACACAGTACAGATGATGTGCACTACATGACAGGTTCCACTGGCTACACACAGTACAGATGATGTGCACTTTACATGACAGGTTCCACTGGCTACACACAGTACAGATGATGTGCACTTACGTGACAGGTTCCACTGGCTACACACAGTACAGATGATGTGCACTTTACATGACAGGTTCCACTGGCTACACACAGTACAGATGATGTGCACTACGTGACAGGTTCCACTGGCTACACACAGTACAGATGATGTGCACTTTACATGACAGGTTCCACTGGCTACACACAGTACAGATGATGTGCACTTTACATGACAGGTTCCACTGGCTACACACAGTACAGATGATGTACACTACATGACAGGTTCCACTGGCTACACACAGTACATATGATGTGCACTACGTGACAGGTTCCACTGGCTACACACAGTACAGATGATGTGCACTACAATGACATGTTCCACTGGCTACACACAGTACATATGATGTGCACTACGTGACAGGTTCCACTGGCTACACACAGTACATATGATGTGCACTACGTGACAGGTTCCACTGGCTACACACAGTACAGATGATGTGCACATTACATGACACTACATGACATGTTCCACTGGCTACACACAGTACAGATGATGTGCACTACATGACAGGTTCCACTGGCTACACACAGTACAGATGATGTGCACTACATGACAGGTTCCACTGGCTACACACAGTACATATGATGTGCACTACATGACAGGTTCCACTGGCTACACACAGTACATATGATGTACACACATGACATGTTCCACTGGCTACACACAGTACACTCAGTACATGACAGATGTGCACTACACACAGTGACAGGTTCCACTGGCTACACACAGTACAGATGATGTGACAGGTTCCACTGGCTACACATGACAGATGTTCACTACTGGCTACACACAGTACAGATGATGTGCACTACATGACATGTTCCACTGGCTACACACAGTACATATGATGTACACTACGTGACAGGTTCCACTAGCTACACACAGTACATATGATGTGCACATTACGTGACAGGTTCCACTGGCTACACACAGTACAGATGATGTGCACTACATGACAGGTTCCACTGGCTACACACAGTACAGATGATGTGCACTACATGACAGGTTCCACTGGCTACACACAGTACAGATGATGTTCACTACGTGACAGGTTCCACTGGCTACACACAGTACAGATGATGTGCACTACGTGACATGTTCCACTGGTTACATGACAGGTTCCACTGGCTACACACAGTACAGATGATGTGCACTACATGACAGGTTCCACTGGCTACACACAGTACAGATGATGTGCACTACATGACAGGTTCCACTGGCTACACACAGTACAGATGATGTGCACTTTACATGACAGGTTCCACTGGCTACACACAGTACAGATGATGTGCACTTTACATGACAGGTTCCACTGGCTACACACAGTACAGATGATGTGCACTACATGACATGTTCCACTGGCTACACACAGTACAGATGATGTACACTTTACACGACACCACTGGCTACACACAGTACAGATGATGTACACTACATGACAGGTTCCACTGGCTACACACAGTACATATGATGTGCACTTTACGTGACAGGTTCCACTGGCTACACACAGTACAGATGATGTGCACTACATGACAGGTTCCACTGGCTACACACAGTACAGATGATGTGCACTACATAACAGGTTCCACTGGCTACACACAGTACAGATGATGTTCACTACATGACAGGTTCCACTGGCTACACACAGTACAGATGATGTGCACTACATGACAGGTTCCACTGGCTACACACAGTACAGATGATGTGCACATTACGTGACATGTTCCACTGGCTACACACAGTACAGATGATGTACACTACATGACAGGTTCCACTGGCTACACACAGTACAGATGATGTACACTACATGACATGTTCCACTGGCTACACACAGTACATATGATGTGCACTGTACATGACAGGTTCCACTGGCTACACACAGTACAGATGATGTGCACTACATGACAGGTTCCACTGGCTACACACAGTACAGATGATGTACACTACATGACAGGTTCCACTGGCTACACACAGTACATATGATGTGCACATTACGTGACATGTTCCACTGGCTACACACAGTACATATGATGTACACTACATGACAGGTTCCACTAGCTACACACAGTACATATGATGTGCACATTACGTGACATGTTCCACTGGCTACACACAGTACATATGATGTGCACACTACATGACAGGTTCCACTGGCTACACACAGTACATATGATGTGCACATTACGTGACATGTTCCACTGGCTACACACAGTACATATGATGTGCACTACATGACAGGTTCCACTGGCTACACACAGTACAGATGATGTGCACTACGTGACAGGTTCCACTGGCTACACACAGTACAGATGATGTGCACTACATGACAGGTTCCACTGGCTACACACAGTACAGATGATGTACACTACGGACAGGTTCCACTGGCTACACACAGTACAGATGATGTGCACTACATGACAGGTTCCACTGGCTACACACAGTACATATGATGTGCACTTTACATGACATGTTCCACTGGCTACACACAGTACAGATGATGTGCACTTTACATGACATGTTCCACTGGCTACACACAGTACAGATGATGTGCACTACATGACAGGTTCCACTGGCTACACACAGTACATATGATGTGCACATTACGTGACAGGTTCCACTGGCTACACACAGTACATATGATGTGCACTTTACATGACAGGTTCCACTGGCTACACACAGTACAGATGATGTGCACTTTACATGACAGGTTCCACTGGCTACACACAGTACAGATGATGTGCACTACATGACAGGTTCCACTGGCTACACACAGTACAGATGATGTGCACTACATGACAGGTTCCACTGGCTACACACAGTACAGATGATGTGCACTTTACATGACAGGTTCCACTGGCTACACACAGTACAGATGATGTGCACTTTACATGACAGGTTCCACTGGCTACACACAGTACAGATGATGTGCACTACACATGACAGGTTCCACTGGCTACACACAGTACAGATGATGTGCACTACATGACAGGTTCCACTGGTTACACACAGTACAGATGATGTGCACTACATGACAGGTTCCACTGGCTACACACAGTACAGATGATGTACACTACATGACAGGTTCCACTGGCTACACACAGTACATATGATGTGCACATTACGTGACATGTTCCACTGGCTACACACAGTACATATGATGTGCACATTACATGACAGGTTCCACTGGCTACACACAGTACATATGATGTGCACTACGTGACAGGTTCCACTGGTTACACACAGTACAGATGATGTGCACTACATGACAGGTTCCACTGGCTACACACAGTACAGATGATGTACACTACATGACAGGTTCCACTGGCTACAGGACCCCATTAGAGGTGTGTAGGTTCTGATGATGCTGAGTATGTTTCGTAAGGGTTAGGTGCAATCATGGACATGGTCATGTATATCGGTGTGTTTGAAACTTTTTTCTTTTTCTTAAACTACTGTCGGTTTTTGCTTGGAATTGAAAAGAAGAATAAAGGAACAGAACAACACCCCCCCACCCTAACCAAAAATAACAAGTTAATAGGGCATTTGCTGCATGCTGGCGACCTTATTGCACTGAATTGAATTTAGAGAGTTGAACTAGAGAGAGTCAGCGTCACTCGGGCAGAACGAGCGCAGGCAAATTAGTAGTCTTGTAGGTGGTGTGTGCGACCGAACACTCGTGGTAAATGCCATATTAATCACCATTAAAAAATGGCGGAGACAATACTTATTCTAAGTTTATATTGTATTTGGGTTTTTTTGATAAGGAAAATGTGTTGAAATTAAATCTTGTTTGTCAAAATTGTTTCTGATACAAATTGCCATGACAGAAATCCAAACATATGAAGTCAGTAATTGCTTCGGTTGGTGTGTGTGTGTGTGGTGGTCAGCAAGGATAAAAGACACAGCCCAGAACTAGGACCTCAAATTGCAACATTTACAGTTAAGGGCTTGAACAACTTAATCATAAACTTCAAATGAAAATATTACTGAAAAAAAAGTTTTTGAGAAGTAACGACAACACAATCCTTTATCTTTCCATTTAGTGGACTTGAACAGATACAATTGCCACAATTCCACCTCTATTTACTTTCGACAAATAATATTCAAGGGAAATGCAGAAATTCTGCCAAAGAACAAAAGATGGATTTCTTGATGTTGTCGTACTCTGGCTAAAAGAGTCCAGGGGTCATCCCAACAGCCGAAGAACTTGAACACTATGGTACAAATGCACCAGCTAGGGATGAGAACATTATGTGTGTGACCGATTTTGATTACCCCGCCACATGGGCAGCCACACGCCAACTTCGGAGGATTAATTCTAATTAATTGAACACAAAAAAACATTGACAGACATTACAACAGAAAACTTTGCATTCTATCTGATGTTTATTCACATTTGTACCCACAGCAGCTATTCCAGATAAGCAAATTTCAATCTCAATGTTTAATGCTACGTACAGCAAAACACATAATGTGCATTCATATTCTTCCTCTGATTCAAAATATTAAATCTGAGTTAACGATATTGTCTCAAACTTTAAAAAAACAATGGTATCTATTGGTAGTGGTGCATATGGAGTATATTGACAAGACACGCCCCTCCCTCACCTCCCCATGCTCTTCTTTCTTGCCATGAGTATTAATAGTAATCCTGATTGTTATATGAATTCAAAAAATGCAAACATTACTCATTGGAATTTTCCAAATAGTTTTAAATAAAAGTTGACTTACAACAGGTATGTGAAAAACAAACTTCAAACATAAACAACAGTTGAACGACTGAATGATTTTCAAAATTCACATTAAAAAATAGGAGAAAACCAACATAGACTGAATCACCAATATTTCATGTTGTTTAAGTGTTTGTGAGAACTTCAATAAAAATTAAAACATTTGCCGGTTCCAACATGAGCATCAAAAGGCCTATTTTTATCTCCAATAAACCATACATTCTCTGGGGGAAAAAATAATATCACAGATGCAAACTTTAAGTCCAAGTTGCTTTTTAAAAAAATTAAAGAAAACATAATGCATCTTTGCTTCCAATTATGACTATACTACACGTGGCGGTACCATAGCCGATGAGGTTTAACCGAGGCATGGTTACTGCTACACATCTATCTGTATTGTTAAAATATCGGGACTTTACTGGTGTTGCACTGCCTCCAGTATTGTTCCCACCATCTTTGTATCTACAAATGTCCCATATGTGTCCTGTTCCAGACCGGAGAGAGGACTTAACACAATTTTTCATTCATTAATTCTTCCAATTATCAAAAATACTATGAACGAATGCCATAGATTTTGTAAGGAAATCATGATTAAATAATTAGAACAAAATGTTGAGATGCTTTCAACTTAAATTCTGGAAGCCAAACTTTTACAGGGTTCAGTGCAGTATAATAAACTCAACATTCACAGTCTGCTTGTCTCCCTTTCTCAATCCCACTTAAGATTTCATAAAACATGTGGCTGTAATTATCATATAATTATAGAAATCATGGCACAAGTCTCATGTTACAAATCTTTCAACTGCAAAAAAACCCCACCTGACCTCTTTGTCAACAATGGACACATAACAGCAATATAGTACAACCTCACCGAGCATTCTTTCCATATTCCACATCTTAATTTTTTACATCAGAACTCAAAACAAATAAAGATATATTACAATGTCTCTTAGAAGATAAACCTACATGGATCTAAGCTTCTAGAACAGTTTTGACAGAGAGCAGAGGGATAAGAAAAAAAAGGTGAAGTGAAAACAGAGAAAAGAGAATGCACTTGATCAAAGTTTAATAAATATAGCCCAGGTCAGAGACAGAAGACAATGAAAAACAAAGCGGAGAGAATGAAGCAAGGTATTTACAAGAAAATACCAGGGCAAAAAAACCCACCAGATCATATACAAAATGTCAGATTGAAACCAAGAAAAACCAGGGATAAGGTTTTTACAAACTGGACTAAATAAATCACTCCAAATACTGTTTAAATAGATCTAAGACGTCATATATATATGTTTTTAATCACCGCTAGAAAAAAACGCCAAACATTACACAGAAATTATAATCAATAATAACCAAACAACAACAACAAATTATATACACTGAAAAGACTAAATGATTTTACCTTGCACAAATCAAATCAAATTCAGCTAAGTTGATAATCAAATTATGAAAGTTTATAACAGCAGACCAACATGCTTTGCTCAGAATCTGACAGTACAACCTGGAATATCAAAGGATTAAGTATGGAAAGTTTGATTAAATGCATTTTTTATTCTAACAAATACTGTTTTTATATTGCTGGGTTTTTTTGTGGAGAAGTGTTTTATCTAGAAACACAAAAATATATCGCTAGGTGTGTAAAACAAATACTTTCATTAATAATGTTTGCTTATGGTATTTTATCAGGAGCGAAGCGACTTGGTATCCCACACAACAGCACAGTGAGCCAAAGAAGGACCATGTCTGTCTGTGTGTCTGTCAGTCAGTCCGTCCCTCGTTAAAGTCAAGAAAGCCTTAACCGATTTTAATGATATTTGGATGTTAGGTCTGTTGCGTCACCATGATGGTTTTAGACTATTTTGCAGAAATAAAACTTAACAAAATAACCGTTAAATGGCAGTATTTTCTGTTTTTAACACCTTTCCGCTAATTTCATCCAAACTATTTCACAGAATGTCGTAGAATTTTGAAGTAGATACTTTTTTTTTCTTAACAAACATAACCGAACAAGTTTGGAAGTGTTGACTT
>CM065707.1:278973-283266 GCA_017654935.2 Phymorhynchus buccinoides | reverse complement strand
GCCGCAGGCCACGATCAACGAAAAAACAAAAGATGGAGAAAGGAAAGCTACCAGCACACGGTCACGGATTCAGCGCGGTTCGTTGGAGAAGGACGAGGGATTCTGATCTCCAGTGCTTCATCTGGCGAAGTTTTCACGAAGGTCAAGGTTGTTGAAAATTGCCACCGCCACGATTACGAAATCCCCCCAGAACATACGATCCCGCAAGAAAATTCTGATTATGCTCTCAATCACCATAACCAGTTTCTTTGTTTTGTCTGTGTATAGAATTTGTGCTCGAGGTACGTTGTCGATACGAACGTATATTACACCAGGTCGTATAGACAAGCCAAACTTTAGATCGCATAAACCATTGGGAAAAGAAAGAGAATACACACAGATGTAAAAACCAAAGCAATGCATCAAACCCATGGTCGTGTTCGCATCAGGTTCTGAGCCTTCAATGGATGAAAGACACAAAGGCACCTCTCCACCGCAATCACGGTAAATAAAATGGGAGAGACGTAATGCAGACCTAAAATTATAAACAACTTGCTGTTAATTACGTAACTAAGCAGAGAATGGACCTCTTTTGACGAGACGAATTGCATGTACAGCTCTTCGGCTTGGAAGAGCGTGGCTACTGTCAGACGTATCCCATCGTTAAGTGCCAGGAAGAACAGACACAGTATGACACGATCCTTCAGCCCCTGTTTGTGGAACACCGCCATGTTGATGACGTTGCCCGGTCCTCCGACCAGAAACAGAAGCATAAGCACGTAGGGTCTGACTTTGAGACAAACACGCATTTCATCTGGATTGACGATACTGTCAGAGTTTCTGCCAGGTAGAAAGTCTATCTGACTCAGGAGCACCATGATGCAGCCTTCTGGAATGGTCCAGTTCCCCCAGTTCAGCAGGGACGTGTTTCCTGGAAAGGTCACATTGGACACGATGTGAAGCGCAGCGTCCATGGTGAGATTGGCAGGATGTTGGTCAATAAGGTATCTGAAAAGTGATCTCCAAAGTTGTATGCTCAGGCTGTGTACACATTATACGGGCAATTTCCAATCTTGCAATCTTGCAATCTATGCAAAGAACAAGAAGCAAATCCTTCAAGGCTCACTCGCTGTGTTTTGTTGGAGATAGATCTAAATGCCAGAGATAGATCTAAATGCTAAATAATTTACTTGAAATAAACTACATACTAAGCTTTTGCTGCGCTCATCAGCGTGATATGATATATTATCACCCTTCAAAAGATTAAGTGAATCCGTGCAGCGGTTTATGTGATATTGTGATAAACAAAAAGTCAAGGTCAAAGGTCAAGGTGATCATGGTCACCAAGGTTGACAACACTTTGCAGTCCATTGGATTTTAAGCTAGTCTACCTGCTTGACAAATTTGGAGACTGTATCTGCCAGTATATAAAAGATATGACCTAAGCAAAAAATAGATGATGTTCAAGGTGAAAGGTCAAGGTTATGTCAAGATAGTAAAGGTCACCGTAGATACTATATCACCATAGGCTAAAACATCACCATAGGCTAAAACACCACCATGCCACATTTGGGGACTTTAACTGCAAAACTGTGTAATATATGGCCAATACAAAACATAAACATTAAAGGTCAAAGGTCAAGGTCATTGGTTAAATCATCAGGAGAATGGGCCAATGAGTCAGACAGATAGTAGATGACAGAAAGTAAAGGAAAAGGGCAGAGTCAAAGAGATGGCAGATTAGAGGAAGTTACAAGCACAGAACTTCCAGAAGGTGGGGAACTATTTCTTACGAAAGATCCCCGGGTATCCCCACGGGGAAGTACTAAATAAATCCGACATATTGCAGGTTCTATAAGACTATTTGTTTGTTTGTGTTTTCATGCTGATGAAAGAAAGAAAGAGGATTGGGGTTTTGTTTGTTTGTTTTGTTCTTCTTTAATTTCATCAATGGTCAGTTGATTCGTCTAGATTTTGATAGCAGTTTCTTTCAAAGAAAAAAAAGAAGAAAACCATGGTTCAAAATCGAGATATAATTCAAAAGCGCCAATATCGATTTAATTGTTTACTTGCAAATATAACATTTGCGTAACATGGGTTTTTTTTTTCTATTTTGAGTAATGTGTTAGGGCACAGACACATTAGGCGTGGAAACCTCATGCGCATATTTTTTTTCTTTTTCTTTTACTTATTTGCGGAAAAGCGCATGGGGTTTCTGCGTCTATATGCGTGTGCGCCCCTTAAGCCGACGCCACACACGCGTACATTCGTAGGAGGATGCGATGCGATTGGGGCACGAAAGTTCTCTCATGAGCTCACGGCGCTTTCACAATTATTAAAATAAACACATAGATCATAAGGAACTACAATATTAACTATCAAAAACATGCACATAGCCACAACACAACACGCACGCACGCACGCACACACGCACACATCCGCACACACCAACACAAGCATGCGCGCGCACACACACACACACAATGTGGGGAACATAGTTTTAAGGCAGGAAACAGGACAAGGAAAAGAAATCAGAGGTATTGCCGGAAGAGGTGAGTTTTAAGAGCGGTTTTGAAAGATTTGAAAGATTTAGCAGAACGAAGTTCATATGGTAGGGTGTTCCAGACAGAAGGGGCGCTGAAAGAAAATGAACGTTCACCATAATTATTATTATGTCTTAGTGTTTGTACGAGGAATAGAAAGGATAAGTTTGTCAGAAGAGGAAACGGAGAGACCTGGAGGGTGAGTACAGGTGAACGAGATCAGAGAGGTAGGCAGGACCAGATGAATGGACAGCATTGAAACAGAGGCAAGCAATTTTATACTTTATTCTTGCCTCGACTGGAAGCCAGTGTAAGGTATTGAGGTGGGGTTTGATGTGGTCTGTACGAGGGACTTTAAGGATTAAACGAGCTGCATTGTTTTGAACTTTCTGAAGTTTGTTGAGGAGGGTTTGAGGACAGCCTACAAGTACGGAATTGCAATAATCGATGCGAGACAGTACAAAAGCTGACACTAGAGTCTTGGTGGCTTCAACTGTGAGATAGTGACGAATGGCACTAATACGACGGAGTTCAAAGTTCACATTACGAATCAGAGTCATGACATGAATGAGCATAGTTAGCTGACAGTCGAGGGTTACACCAAGGTTTTTAGCTGATTGACAGAAAGGGACAGTAGCATCGCCAATGACAAGAGAGTCAAGAAACTGAACAGAGGTGGAACTTCTCTGAGTGGAAACGATCATTGCCTCACTCTTATCATCATTGAGTTTTAATTTATTGGAGGTCATCCATGACTTGACATCCGAATCAGTATCCTGCATGGACAAAACTAGATCATCGATTTCATTAGGCTTAGAAGACTTCTGCAGTTGGGTATCATCAGCGAATGAGTGATGGAGAGCTGAATGCTGGGACATGACGTCTTAAAGAGGAGAAGTGTAGAGAACAAATAGAACAGGCCCCAGGACTGATCCCTGTGGCACACCACAGGAAACATAGGCTGGGGCAGAGTTGGGGTCATGAAAGGAAACAATCTGGTTACGGTTAGAAAGATAAGAGGTGAACCACTGGAGAACTGTACCACTGATGCCGAAGACAGATTCCAAACGAGAAAGAAGAGTGTTGTGGTCAATGGTATCAAACGCTGCTGAAAGGTCCAAAAGAGTCAGAACTGAGAGTTTTCCTTCATCAAGAGAAAAAAGAAGATCATTAACAACCTTTACTAAAGGAGTTCCAGTACTGTGACCTGGTCTGTAAGCTGACTGACAAGGAATGAATAAATCATTAGAATTGAGATGGTCAGAAAGCTGTGATAGAACAATCTTTTCTATGATCTTTGACACACAAGATAAATTTGAGACAGGTCTGAAACTTTTAAAACATTGTGGTCTAGTGAGGGCTTTTTCAGAAGAGGTTTGACAATGGCAGTTTTGTAGACATCAGGAAAGAGACCAGAAGACAGTGAATCATTGATTATTTTGGTTAGTACAGGTAACAAAACATCCAAACATTCATACAGCAGAGAAGTGGGAATGGGGTCAAGGTCACATGTTTTGGGTGCAGACTTTTTCAAGATCATCAACACATCTTCTTCGGTGACAGGAGAGGGTGAATTGTCAGATATTATTCAAATAGACCCAATACACGAATTTCACGTGAATCATGACGCACATCGTCAAAATCGTATAAAATTGTATACATTCTTGCCATACCTAATCAATAGTTTATCTTCAATGCACTAATCGCACCAAGGTGGTTGAATAATAATTATTATACAGTCAAAGAGTGATAACTTCGCAGCCTACAAACC
>CM065707.1:263973-273973 GCA_017654935.2 Phymorhynchus buccinoides | reverse complement strand
CGCCTGAGATCAGGAAGAACGTCTGCCATCTCTCCCTGGTGTCCTGCGATGAAGATACCAGTAGGTAGGTAGATACTAGATAGGTAGGTACGTACGTAAGTAGGTACGTAGGTAGGAAGGACGCTAGATTGGTCGATGGATTGGTATGTAGGTAGCTAGATATGTAGGTAGCTAGACAAATAGGTAGATATATAGGTAGGTAGCTAGCTAGCTAGCTAGATAGGTAGGTAGGTAGCTAGCTAGACAGGTAGTTAGGTAGATAGGTAGCTAGGTAGAATGTGAAAACGAAAACGAAACGAAAACGAAATTTTATTTAACCAGGGTACACGAGATAAGCAAGTTACATGCTTTTTTCACCCACCCCTGGGAAAAAATAAAGTAAATCAAACAAGAAAGCTAAATAATATGTACATGCAGAAATGAGAAGAAAAGGGGGGAGGAGGGAAGAAGTATCAGTAGATAGATAGGTAGGTAGCTAGCTAGATATATAGGTAACTAGATATATATGGAGCAAGGAAAATAGGTAGGTAAGAATGTGGGTAGGTTGGTCGGTTGGTTGATCGGAAGTTAGGTAGTTAGATTGCAAGATTATGTGCTATTTAAGCATTATTAATTATTATTATTATTTAGATACGTAGATAGGTAGGTAGGTTGTAGGTAGGTAGGTATGTAGGTAGGTGGGTTGGTATGTAAGTAGATAGGCAGCTGAGTAGGTAGATAGACAGGTAGCTAGGTAGGTAGCTACTTAGCTAGGTAGGCGTGGGTGGATAGATGGATGGATGGATGGATGGATGGATGGATGTAGCCTATGTGTGTAGGCATATGTTGTTCTGTGGATGGATGGATGGGCGGGTGGATAGAAGGAAGGAAGGATGGAAGGATGGACGGATGGATGGATGTAGCCTATGTGTGTAGGCATATGTTGTTTTGTGGATGGATGGATGGGCGGGTGGATAGAAGGAAGGAAGGAAGGATGGAATGATGGATGGATAGATGGATGGATGGATGGATGGATGGAAGGATGATGGATGGATGGATGGATGGAAGGATGGTGGATGGATGCATGGATGGATAGATGGATGGATGGAAGGATGGTGGATGGATGGATGGATGGATGGATGGAAGGATGGATGGATGGATGGGTGGATGGATGGATGGATGGATGGATGGATGGATGGATGGATGGATGGATGGATGGATGGATGGATGGATGGATGGATGGATGGATGGATGGATGGATGGATGGATGGATGGATGGATGGATGGATGGATGGATGGATGGATGGATGGATGGATGGATGGATGGATGGATGGAAGGATGGTGGATGGATGGATGGAAGGAAGGATGGTGGATGAATGGATGGATGGATGGAAGGAAGCACGAAGAACGAGCTGCCTTCTGCATACACAGCACCAGAGATCAGGAAGAACGTCTGCCATCTCTCCCTGGTGTCCTGCAGTGGAAAGGTGATTGGGGTATTTATGGGTGGATGTATACACGTCTATGGATGGCTTGATGGATGGATGGATGTGGGATGGATGGATGTGTGTGTGTGTGTCAACATTTTATTTCCAGATGGACATCGAATAAGCAATACATTATGTGTTTTTTTACACCAAGTCATCCATAACAAAACAGAAATCAAATAATAAATAAGCAGAACATGAAAATTCACAAACTACGCACACAAACCTGTACATAGACGTACACACACACACACACACACACACACACACACACACACACACACACACACACACACACACACACACACACACACACACACACACACACGCGCGCGCGCGCGCGCGCGCGCGCGCGCATACGCACACACACACACACGCATACACACCTACACCCACCATGAATGCCATGAATATCTCTTCTGAAACAACATATAACACAAATATAGAACAATAATCATAATGATGTCATCGTAACAACCTTTGTCTTAATAATCAGTATTGTTGTCTTTTTTGATTGATTGTAAAGAGAGTGTGAAGCTGATCAATATTGTTGTCTTTTTTGATTGATAGTAAAGAGAGTGTGAAGCTGATCAATATTGTTGTCTTTTTTGATTGATAGTAAAGAGTGTGGAGCTGATCAATATTGTTCTTTTGTGATTGATAGTAAAGAGAGTGTGAAGCTGATCAATATTGTTGTCTTTTTTTTTTATTGATAGTAAAGAGTGTGAAGCTGATCAATATTGTTGTCTTTTTTGATTGATAGCAAAGAGAGTGTGAAGCTGATCAATATTGTTCCTTTTTCTTTTATTGATAGTAAAGAGAGTGTGGAACTGCTCAATATTGTTGTCTTTTTTGATTGATAGTAAAGAGAGTGTGAAACTGATCAATATTGTTGTCTTTTTTGATTGATTGTAAAGAGAGTGTGAAGCTGATCAATATTGTTGTCTTTTTTATATTGATAGTAAAGAGAGTGTGAAGCTGATCAATATTGTTGTCTTTTTTTTTTTGATAGTAAAGAGAGTGTGAAGCTGATCAATATTGTTGTCTTTTTTGATTTGATAGTAAAGAGAGTGTGAAGCTGATCAATATTGTTGTCTTTTTTTATATTGATAGTAAAGAGAGTGTGAAGCTGATCAATATTGTTGTCTTTTTTGTTATATTGATAGTAAAGAGAGTGTGAAGCTGATCAATATTGTTGTCTTTTTTGATTGATAGCAAAGAGAGTGTGAAGCTGATCAATATTGTTGTCTTTTTGTTATATTGATAGTAAAGAGAGTGTGAAGCTGATCAATATTGTTGTCTTTTTTGATTGATAGTAAAGAGAGTGTGAAGCTGATCAATATTGTTGTCTTTTTTTATATTGATAGTAAAGAGAGTGTGAAGCTGATCAATATTGTTGTCTTTTTTTATTGATAGTAAAGAGAGTGTGAAGCTGATCAATATTGTTGTCTTTTTTTTATTGATAGTAAAGAGAGTGTGAAGCTGATCAATATTGTTGTGTTTTTTATTGATAGTAAAGAGAGTGTGAAGCTGATCAATATTGTTGTCTTTTTTGTTATTGATAGTAAAGAGAGTGTGAAGCTGATCAATATTGTTGTCTTTTTTGATTGATAGTAAAGAGAGTGTGAAGCTGATCAATATTGTTGTCTTTTTTTATTGATAGTAAAGAGAGTGTGAAGCTGATCAATATTGTTGTCTTTTTTTTTATTGATAGTAAAGAGAGTGTGAAGCTGATCAATATTGTTGTCTTTTTTGATTGATAGTAAAGAGAGTGTGAAGCTGATCAATATTGTTGTCTTTTTTTATATTGATAGTAAAGAGAGTGTGAAGCTGATCAATATTGTTGTCTTTTTTGATTGATAGTAAAGAGTGTGAAGCTGATCAATATTGTTGTCTTTTTTTATATTGATAGTAAAGAGAGTGTGAAGCTGATCAATATTGTTGTCTTTTTTTATTGATAGTAAAGAGAGTGTGAAGCTGATCAATATTGTTGTCTTTTTTGTTATATTGATAGTAAAGAGAGTGTGAAGCTGATCAATATTGTTGTCTTTTTTTATATTGATAGTAAAGAGAGTGTGAAGCTGATCAATATTGTTGTCTTTTTTGTTATTTGATAGTAAAGAGAGTGTGAAGCTGATCAATATTGTTGTCTTTTTTTTTATTGATAGTAAAGAGAGAGTGAAGCTGATCAATATTGTTGTCTTTTTGTTATATTGATAGTAAAGAGAGTGTGAAGCTGATCAATATTGTTGTCTTTTTTTTATTTGATAGTAAAGAGAGTGTGAAGCTGATCAATATTGTTGTCTTTTTTTATATTGATAGTAAAGAGAGTGTGAAGCTGATCAATATTGTTGTCTTTTTGTTATATTGATAGTAAAGAGAGTGTGAAGCTGATCAATATTGTTTGTTTTTTATTGATAGTAAAGAGAGTGTGAAGCTGATCAATATTGTTGTCTTTTTGCTATATTGATAGTAAAGAGAGTGTGAAGCTGATCAATATTGTTGTCTTTTTGTTATATTGATAGTAAAGAGAGTGTGAAGCTGATCAATATTGTTGTCTTTTTGTTATATTGATAGTAAAGAGAGTGTGAAGCTGATCAATATTGTTGTCTTTTTGTTATATTGATAGTAAAGAGAGTGTGAAGCTGGGGGGGACAAAAGACAGTGGTGCAGAAGACAACGTCATGTGAAAAAGGATGTAATGCATTCCTCTGAGAATGAACAAAAAAGAAGAAAGTAACCAATGAGCGGCTTAGCTGGCTGATTTCACCGCCAGGTGGCGACAAGCTCGAGAGGGTCTTATCCTTGTGATATTATCTGTTGGAGAGAGAGAGAGAGAGAGAGAGAGAGAGAGAGAGAGAGAGAGAGAGAGAGAGAGAGAGAGAGAGAGAGAGAGAGAGAGAGAGAGAGAGAGAGAGAGAGAGAGAGAGAGAGAGAGAGAGAGAGAGAGAGAGAGAGAGAGAGAGAGAGAGAGAGAGAGAGAGAGAGAGAGAGAGAGAGAGAGAGAGAATGAACGAACGAACGAACGAACGAACGAACGTACGAACGAACGAACGAACGAACGAACGAACGAATGAACGAACGAACGAATGTTTTTTAATGAGGGAAAAAACGGAATAAGCACAACCGGCATTTTTTTAAAAATCCGGCCCTCAAAAATGCAATGCAAAAGGCAAAATCAATAACGAAACAAACTTTACAAAATGCAAAAACAAAAAGGAAGAGGAAGAACAACAACACAAACATGAAAAATTATTTTTATATCATAAAATAAAAAATATTTCAGAATCGAATCATCACTAGTTTTATAGGGGGAAATCAATTACAAGTAAATCTCAAATTAATCAAACAAATTGATAGAGAAAGTAGCCAGACAGACAGACAGAGAGAGGAAAAGATGGAAAGACAGACAACAGACAGACAGACGGACAGTCAGACAGGCAGGCACATAAAAAACAGACAGAAAGAACCATGAAGTATATAAAACATCAACCAAGCAAGTAATATAAAATACATAGGCATGCAGCACACACCTACACATTGACGTTATGATTTAGCATATTCGTTCATAAGCAAATGATGATATTTTCTTTTAAAATTTCTCAAACAAATATGAACATTCAATTGGGACGAAATTTCATTCCAGAGGAGACCTCCAGAATAATGCAGACTGTATTTGAAAATGTCCAATCTTGGAAGAGGTAGCATTAGTTTGTGTGGAAGACGTTTTGTATTGAATTGAAATGTTTCAGTAAGAGATTGGGGGGCAAATCCTAACATGATTTTAAACATAAAAACGGCTTTATTAAATTTTAATTTAAGTTTAAGTGGGAGAATATATAGTAATATGTAGTCATAATTAGATAGAGTTGACGATTGTAGTAGAACCAATTTGAGCGCACGTCTATAAAGACTACGTAGTGGCTTAAGGACGTGTTCACTAGCTGAATCCCATAGGGAAGATGAATAATTTATATGGGATGCAATGTAAGCATGGAAGAATACTTTGCGGGAGTCCATATTTAGCAAGTGTTTAATCTTAGACAGAAGAAATATATTTTTAGAAACCATCTTACAAACACTTTGCACATGGGGAGACCATCATAAATTTTTGTCAATAACTATCCCTAGCACTTTGTGTGAATCTACTTCTTCAATGTTGTTACCATTAATATATAATGAAGGATAACTACCGATATTTTGTCGTTTCTGTCTGGTGGTTACAAGCATAAATTTAGTTTCATTTGGGTTTAAACTCATGTGACTTAGTTCTGACCATGTGGTTAATTGACTGATACTTTTTTGTAAAACTTGAACTATGTTTTCTACTTTTGAATGGCTTGAATGGAGAGTTGTGTCGTCTGCAAACATATCACAGAGATATTGTATATATAGGGGTAAGTCATTTATATATATTGAAAAAAGAATTGGGCCAAGGACTGACCCTTGGGGAACACCATACTTAAGCGGGAGGAGAGAAGATGTTTTATTATTCAAAACAAGCTGATATTTGTTATCTAAGAAAGAGGATATAAAATCTAGAGTACAACTAGAAAGACCATACAATTTGAGGGTTTTTTAATAATAGCACATGATCAATCAAATCAAATGCTTTGGCAAAATCTATAAAGAGTGCACCAGTGATAACGTTATTATTTATATTGGAAAGCCATTTATCGATTAGATTTGTGAGGGCAGAGTGGCAAGATTGATGTTTTCTAAATCCAGACTGATTAGGTTGAAATAAATTTGATTGTTCGAAATGACTGAGGATGTGTTTTCTGGTGTGTTCCTCTAGAGGTTTGGACAGAGTGGATAGAAGAGATATAGGTCGATTGTTTGAAGGGTTTTTCGGGTCACCTGATTTATAAAGTGGTATTACTTTTGCTACTTTGAAAGCTTTAGGAAACTGGTTCTTACTAATGCATAGATTGTAAACATATGTGAGGGTTTCAGATATAACAGGAGCAGCAATTTTAATAATGTTTCCATCAATATCATCTACGCCACAAGAACACGTTTGTTTTAATTGGGAGGGAGCGGAGAATACTTCATGAACAGACATTAATGGGATATCAAGATCATATATAACTTTTTTTGAGACACAATTGTTTAAGAGGGTCTAGATTGTTTATATTGGATTTATCATTCGTTACTGTAGACTGGGCAACTTCACAGAAATGGGCATTGAGTTTGTCTGCAGACAGTTCTTTGCTGACAGTTGTTTTATTGTTGACATTTTTGCTACTTAATTGGTTAATGGAATTCCAAATTTATTTGGTGTTAGCATCTGATGAAACAAGATTTTGAAAACATTTCTTTTCGGATGCACGTTTTATGTATGCAACTTGATTTTTTTGTTTTGCAATTTCTTCTTTATCGCCCGTTAGAAGGAGGGAATCACGTAAGTTTATAGCATCTTCGACGTCTTTCGACAGCCAAGGCAACTTAGGGTTATCTCGAACACGTTTAGTTTTAAAAGGTGCATGCTTATCATATAATTATAGTCAAAACAGAAACAGAATGCCTCGTCAGGGTTCGTAAACTGGTAAACCCAAGATATACAGGAATTACTGAGATCTTGTAAACAAAACTTTCCTTGTTGAAATGAGCAAAATTTCTATATCCAATATAGGTATGACTACTTTTGGGGATTTTTACTCCTTTTCTACACCATGTACGACGCACTGGGTAGTGATCGCTGCAGCCGTAAATTGGTGAACATACTTCTAATATATTACTGTTTGTTGTGGTATAGATATGGTCAATAAGGGTTTCGCTGGTAGAAGTAACTCTAGTGGGTAGGTCAATTAGTTGATGAAATTGAAATGATTTGTATGAACTACTCCAGGTTTTGTTATATTTAAGCAGATCAAGATTAAAGTCACCTAAAAGTATTACTTCTTCTAACAACATTGAAACGTCTTCCATCAAAAGAACAAAATTGTCAATCCAGTCGATATGTTCAGCTGGATTACGGTATATAAAGACAAGTACAACTGGCTTGGAATTTTTAAAATTCATTTCAATGAAAATTGATTCAACATTGTGTGATTTATGGGGTATAGTTCTTTTGTAATTCATGCTTTATGCATATACACAAGAAGACCTGTTTCTTTAGAGTGCTTAGCATCTTTCCAAACAATATCATATCCTGGAATGGAAATTTCGGGATCAGACATAAATTCAGTTAGTTGAGATTCAGCGAAGCCAAAGATATGAAAGTGTTTACCAGAGTTTGTTAAAATGAGAGACACATCAGATACCTTGTTATACAAATGATTAATATTAAGAAATCCGACTCTCATGCCTTCCTTAGTCGGCCAGACTCTTTTGAATATCAGGCATAATGAGCATTAACAACAATGGAACTTTTTTCTTTTAAAGACAAAAAAAGTAGAACCAATATCTAACATCCACAAGTAAGATTGGGTAGAGAATCACTCAGGAACAATACACTCACACGGTTGAAGGGCGAGAAGTGGCGTAGTCTTGTTTATTTTTTTGGAAACTATTAACACAATTCACACAACGCATTCACTGTGGTGTTAGCTGAGCAGTGTGCTTCTATGATCCACTTACAAACAAGAATGGAGGGCGAAGACGTGTGCACTTTGTCCTCAGACAGAAGAGGAAGGCAGTTGTCTTCTGTGTTTTAATCAGCTGTCTTCTGTGTTTTTAATCAGCTGTTTTCTGTGTTTTTAATCAGTCTCGAGTTTTGTTCTGTATATGTTTGTTTATTTGTTGTCTATATTTACAAATGTGGCTATGTAATGTTGAGAGACGCCCCTCTTTCGAATCTAGTCTACTTTCTACACTTTTGGCCGTGTAATGTTGACGGGCTCCATTTCAGCCCGTGTAATGTATACATTCTACAACAAAACCCATAGAAAGTATACCGACGTCAACTTTCTACAAAAATCCCATAGAATGTACACATTCTACATTTTAGGCCGTGGGGTGTATACATTCTACGCGGGTCAACATTCAATACGACATATACAAGCATAAGCTATTGAAACAACAAAATATGCACAAAGAACAAACAACACCAACAACAACTGTTGTGTGAGAATAAACAAACACTGCGACTTTCGTTATTGAAAGAATACACTACAGTAAAGAACTAACACTCGCAACAACCGTTATCTAATTATAGCCAATAGTAGCAAAGAATGGCTTCACAAAAGCAAGAATATTAAGCAAAGAATAAACCACAGCAAACAACATAAAAGCCCATGAAGCAAATTGAACAGAATTTGGCAAACCTGAAATGCACTCCAATAAATCCTTCAATTCAACGATAGGCCTGTATTTCAATATACGTGACTCAGACAACTGCATCACAAGAGTGTTCTCTCTCTTTCATTCATTCCTCTTCCCCCCCCCCCCCCCCCCCCCCCCCCCCCCCCCCCCTCTCTTTCTTTACACACACACAAGCACACGAGCACACGCGCACGCAGCACAGGCATACATACAGAGAGAGAGAGAGAGAGAGAGAGAGAGAGAGAGAGAGAGAGAGAGAGAGAGAGAGAGAGAGAGAGAGAGAGAGAGAGAGAGAGAGAGAGAGAGAGAGAGAGAGAGAGAGATGTGTGTTTGCGTGTCAATACAAGTCAAGTCAAGTCAACGTTTTATGGATTTCTTTCAAACGATTATGATAAGCCTACAAACTTAGAGAAGCGAATACAATTTTCTCCACCACAAACCGTGGAATGCTCACGCATTTCCTCCTGATGTAGCTACGCTCGCCTTTTTCTTCTTCCTACCAAACACAGCCCAGAACGTTTCCCGATAGCGAGAACCCATGGCGTAGAACACAAAGACAGAGCAAGCAGAAATGACCATGGTGCATTCTTCCAGCGTCCACATGGCACAGCGATAAAAGTTGTGCTGTCTCTCTGTCTGGTCCACTTCAGGGAAGAAGAGACGAACAATGTTAAAAAGAGCCATGGGGGACACGCAGATCACGAAAAAGATGGAGAGAGCAACCAGCATCACGGTCACGGATTCATCGCGGGTTGAGAAGGACGAGGATTCTGATCTCCATTTCTTCATCTGGCGAAGCTTCACGATGGTCAAGGATGTTGAAATTGCCACCACGAGTACCGACCCTCCTAGAACAACGATCCCGAAAATGATGCTTTCAATCGCTTGAACCAGATCTTTGTTATCTGTGTAGAATTTGTGCTCGAGGTACGTTTCGATACGAACGTTATACACAGGGTCGTATAGACAGCCAACTTTATATCGCATAAACATGGGGAATGAAAGCGACATTACGCAGATGTAAACCAGAGCGATGATCAAACCCATGGTTCTTGTTCGCATCAGGTTCTGAGCCTTCAATGGATGACAGACGCAAAGGCACCTCTCCACCGCAATCACGGAAAAGAAAATTGGGGAGACGTAATGCAGGCCTAAAATAATCAACAACTTGTTGTCAGTTACGTAAGTACGCAGAGAATGAAACTCTTTCGACGAGACGAATTGCATGTACAGCTCTTCGGCTTCGAAAAGCGTGGCTACTGTCAGA
>CM065707.1:221473-258973 GCA_017654935.2 Phymorhynchus buccinoides | reverse complement strand
GATCGTCTTGCGCCTGCGTGGTGCCGTACGTATCCACGTTGTGGCTGGCTGGGGGAAGAATTTAAATGCCTTGCGTTTCAGTGAGGTCCACTTGGGCCCAGGTCTGCACCTCCCCCTGGCCAGGAGCACGAAGAGCGAGCCCCCTGCTGCGTACACCGCGCCTGAGATCAGGAAGAACGTCTGCCGTCTCTCCCTGGTATCCTGCGGTGAAGATAGTAGTAGGTAGGTAGATACTAGGTAGGTAGGTAATAGGTAGGTATGTAGGTAGCTAGATAGGTAGGTAGGCATAAAGGTAGGTAGATAGGTAGGCATAAAGGTAGGTATAAAGGTAGGCAGGTAGGTACGTAGGTAGGAAGGAAGCTATATTGGTAGATGGATTAGTATCTAGGTAGCTAGATACACTGTATGTAGGTAGCTAGATAGATAGGTAGATATATAGGTAGCTAGGTAGCTAGTTAGAAAACCAAAACGAAATTTTATTTAACCAGGGAACATGAGATAAGCAAGTTACATGCTTTTTTCCACCCAGCCCTGGGGAAAAATAAAGTAAATCAAACAAGAAAGCTAAATAATATAATTATGTACATGCAGAAATGAAAAGGGAGGAGGGAGGAAGTATCAGTAGATAGGTAGGTAGGTAGCTAGCTAGATATATAGGTAACTAGATAGATATGTAGCAAGGTATATAGGTAGGTAGGTAGGAATGTGGGTAGGTTGGTCGGTCGGTTGATCGGAAGTTAGGTAGGTAGACACGTAGATAGGTAGATACGTAGATAGGTAGGTAGGTGGTAGGTAGGTAGGTAGGTAGGCAGGTGGGTTGGTATGTAAGTAGATAGGCAGCTGAGTAGGTAGGTAGACAGGTAGCTAGGTAGGCAGCTACTTAGCTAGGTAGGCGTGGATGGATAGATGGATGGACGGATGGATGGATGTAGCCTATGTGTGTAGGCATATGTTGTTCTGTGGATGCATGGATGGGCGGGTGGATAGAAGGAAGGAAGGATGGATGGATAGATGGTGGATAGATGGATGCACAAAGAACGAGCCGCCTTCTGCATACACAGCACCAGAGATCAGGAAGAACGTCTGTCATATCTCCCTGGTGTCTTGCAGTGGAAAGGTAGGTGGCTATTTATGGGTGGATGTATACACGTCTGTGGATGGCTTGATGGATGGATGTGTGGATGGATGGATGTGTGTGTGTGTGTCAAAGACAAAGTCAAAATTTTATTTCCAGATGGACATCGAATAAGCATTACATTATTCGTTTTTTTACACCAAGGCATCCTTAGCAAAACAGACATCAAATAATAAATAAGCAGAACATAAAAATTCACAAACTACACATAGACGTACATAGATGTACACGTACACACACACACACACACACACACACACACACACACACACACACACACACACACACACACACACACACACACACACAACACACACACACACACACACACACACACACACACACACACACACACACACACACACACGCACGCACACACGCACGTATAGACATACACACACACACACACACACACACCATGAATGCCATGAATATCTCTTCTGAAACAACATATAACACAAATATAGAACAATAATCATAATGATGTCATCGTAACAACCATTTCTTAATCATCTAAATAGTATGGTGATTATGGTGATGGTAATGGTGTGTGTGTGTGTGTGTGTGTGTGTGTGTGTGTGTGTGTGTGTGTGTGTGTGTGTGTGTGTGTGTGTGTGTGTGTGTGTGTGTGTACGTGCTTGCGTGTATGTGTGTATGGGTGGGTGGGTGGGGGGTGTATGTGTATGCCTATTTGCATGTGTGTGAGCGATTATTTGTTTTTGTTGAATTTCTTGCTTTTAATATTTGTTGTTGTTAAGCGCATAGAGCTCCACATTTGGTGGAGGAGTGCGCTATATAAATGATTAACTATTATTAATAAATAAAAAATTATTATTATTATTATTATTATTATCATTATCATTATCATTATTATTATTATTATTATTATTATTATTATTAACACCTCATTTGAAAGGTCTTGAAGAGACATATTCAAATACAGGGAACAATTACTTTGCATTGTAAATATAGAGTCGTAAATACGGACGACTATATTGAATTGTGATCACTAATTGTTGGTTTAAAGAACCAACCAAACAAACAACCAACCAACCAAACAAAACCTCAAATCATTAGACGTGGCAACATCATGCGCTTATCCACTTTAATAGGTAAAAGATAGAAGGAAGAAAATAAGCACATTGGTTTCCGTGCAGAAACGCATATCCTTATGTTTTCCTTCTTTCATTTTCTTATTTACAGATAAGCACATGAGGTTTCCATGTTTAATGTGTGTGTGCCCTTAACCCCTTCACTGCCTGTCCAATATCTACAACATGATGCATGATGTCATAAATGGTGTCACAACTTTTGATGCCATATCCCTGGAATGATGGTGTTTGGCTTAGGCTAGCCAGGAAACATGCCTTTCTCTTGGGTGTTTTCTCAGTTTGAGCCTAACTGGTCTCTTTTAAATTTTATAATAAGAAAATCGATAATTTCACAGTTTTTCTCTGGTAGTGAAGGGGTTGAATTTTATCATTATTATACTATTTCTCTTTTCTTCTTTGTTGTTGTGTGGGTCATACTCGTATAAATCATTGTAACAGTTTTAACACAAAAAAAGAAAAAGATTCTGATTCATATTTGAATGTCTTTCATCAAGGCCTTTCAAACGAGGTGCTTCATAATGCTGTTTAGCTTATTACAAAAAAGGTCATTATGATGATGTCGCCATGTTAATTAAACCCCCTTCCAAAAGTGTGATCGTCCTAGTTTTTGTTATTTTGTTTCAGTGGATGTATTCATTACATTAAACTAAAAACAATACTTTTGCAACTTTTTCTATGTGTCGTTGTTTTTCTTACTCCCTTACAAAGAAGAAAAAGCGTCAACCACTCTGAGTGGCCTCCACCCACCCCATCCAAAATGACTTCTCTCTCCGGCAACTCCGCCAAGGAGGAATCGCTGATTTGACGGTATGATTTCAAGGAAGATAAGTTAAAGACTTTGTAATGATTGGTGCACTGAGTTTTACAATTTTAGTGTCAATTTCATCTAAGCCTTTTGCTTTGGATTGTTTGTGTTTGATTAAACTGTTATAAACTTCTAACACAGCTATGGGTCATGATGTGTTGATATGCTTTTCTTTGCAACATTGTTTTATCTGGTGTAAGTCATTTTCTTTTGATTTGTCATTTTGAATAATTTGGTTCGCAATGTTAACAAAATAGTAATTAAGTTCATCGGTGGAAATGTGTTTGGCAGAGGGTTGTTATTTTATAAATGTGTTTATTTGTAATACAATTAATTGGTTTCCATATGGATTTATAATCATTTTTAGAACCTGCTAGATCTTGGACATATTTTGTTTTTGGAATTACGCAACATGGTGGTAACTTTGTTTCTTTGCGTCTGGAATTGGTCTTGCTTCTTAGAACCACTTAGTAGGTATCTTATGTTTATAGCGTTGTCAATGTCTTTATCTATCCAGGGGGGGAGGGGGGGGGGGGGGTAGGTTTGTGCTTAACTCTTTTGCATCTAATCGGTGCATGCTTATTGTAAATATCTATGAAAGTGTTATATTAAAAATATAATGCTTCATCCGGGTCAGTGTAATGATGAATGCATGAAAGCTGGGACTGTGCCAGATCAAAGAGAAATATGTCTTCGTTAAATTTAGGAAAAAAACCGTCTGTTATAAATTGTCTTGTGTCCAGCCTTAGGGAGGGATTTTTGAACCTTTTTTTTCATTCCATGTTATGCAGATTTGTTTGTGATCATGGCAGCCCGTTAATGGTGAGCAAAGCTCAATAATGTTTTGCTTGTCGGTTACGTATGTGGACGATTAGAGTCTCTCTAGTCGGTTTAACAATGAGTTGTGTTAATTTTACTGAAAGCTTTAGTATAAATGTGTCCATTGCATTTGTGTTTTCATTACATCGATATTAAAATCGCCAAATATTAACGTTTCTTTTAATTCTAAAATCACATTATCCATCATGGAGTCAAAATTGTCTTTCCAGTCTACACGCTCCGCAAAGTGTCTAAATAAAAATCCTAATAACAATGGCTTTGTATGTTTAACATAAACCCCCGACGACAAGGACTCAACATCATACTTTTCAAAAACGGACATTGGCTTTAAGTTGATAGATTGACAGTAGTAATAATATACTAAAATACCAGTTTGTTTTTGTTGTGATGGGTCTAATCGAATAATATTATATCCATTTACTGAAACATCGTTGTCTGTTATATGGTCCGATAAGTGAGACTCACCGAAACAAAATATATGAAAAGGATTCCAGAATTATGCAAAATCGAAGCTACATCTGCTAATCTGTTAACAACATGTTAATGTTTAAATTAATTGCCTATTCTTAAGCCTTCTTTTACTGGCCACGAAACAATACAACTAGACATGGTTCTTGAATATTACATATGTGCCACAATGTCCAACAACAACAACATAGTAGAAAAGCTCATTAAAGAAGATTCCGATGACAATGATACCTATATGATGAAAATAAAGTGAATTGGTAAATGGAAACAGAGAGTGTGAGGCTGATCAATATTGTGGTCTTTTTTTATTGATAGTAAAGAGAGTGTGAAGCTGATCAATATTGTTGTCTTTTTTTTATTGATAGTAAAGAGAGTGTGAAGCTGATCAATATTGTTGTCTTTTTTGATTGATAGTAAAGAGAGTGTGAAGCTGATCAATATTGTTGTCTTTTTATTTGATAGTAAAGAGAGTGTGAAGCTGATCAATATTGTTGTCTTTTTTGATTGATAGTAAAGAGAGTGTGAAGCTGATCAATATTGTGGTCTTTTTTATTGATAGTAAAGAGAGTGTGAAGCTGATCAATATTGTCGTCTTTTTTTTTATTGATAGTAAAGAGAGTGTGAAGCTGATCAATATTGTGGTCTTTTTTATTGATAGTAAAGAGAGTGTGAAGCTGATCAATATTGTTGTCTTTTTTATTGATAGTAAAGAGAGTGTGAAGCTGATCAATATTGTTGTCTTTTTCTTTTTTTATTGATAGTAAAGAGAGTGTGAAGCTGATCAATATTGTGGTCTTTTTATTGATAGTAAAGAGAGTGTGAAGCTGATCAATATTGTGGTCTTTTTATTGATAGTAAAGAGAGTGTGAAGCTGATCAATATTGTGGTCTTTTTTGATTGATAGTAAAGAGAGTGTGAAGCTGATCAATATTGTTGTCTTTTTTGATTGATAGTAAAGAGAGTGTGAAGCTGATCAATATTGTGGTCTTTTTATTGATAGTAAAGAGAGTGTGAAGCTGATCAATATTGTCGTCTTTTTATTGATAGTAAAGAGAGAGTGAAGCTGATCAATATTGTCGTCTTTTTTGATTGATAGTAAAGAGAGTGTGAAGCTGATCAATATTGTGGTCTTCGTTTTATTGATAGCAAAGAGAGTGTAAAGCTGATCAATATTGCTGTCTTTTTTTGATTGACAGTAAAGAGAGTGTGAAGCTGATCAATATTGTTGTCTTTTTTTGATTGACAGTAAAGAGAGTGTGAAACTGATCAATATTGTTGTCTTTTTTTAATTAATAGTAAAGAGAGTGTGAAGATGATCAATATTCTTGTCTGATGACCGCCTGTTAACCAACAACGACGGATCTACTCCCGAAAGCTGTGTTGTTAATTAGCAGTTTTTGTTAATTAATCAACGATCCGTGTACTACAATGCAGTCAAGTTAACAGTACAACTACTGCCGATCTCCATCAGTGCCCAGAAGATGTTTATTTGGACATGATGACCGCGATTCGAGTGGGAAAATTAACAAATGTGTCGATCTAGGTCTGAATGGGCCGTCATGGTGGCAAGCGAAAGAATAGAAAGGGGACAGACACGACTTCAGGGTCTAACACGTCGAACATTTTGCTAGAAAAAAAATTGTGAATCAAGCCTTACCACGAACACGCCGAAGAAACAGAAAGTGTTGACAAGTATGCCGTCATCGGTTCAACAAATGCTGTCGAGGTTTGCATACGGATCGAAATCTGAAGAAGAGAAAATGGAGGACAGGGGCGACAACGATCCTTCCCCAACGTCAAACGATGGCAACGCGGTCTTCTCCCCTGAAAGCAATCCCGATTCACTTCAACAGCACGAGTACAGAGACAGCTCTATCAGTAATGAAGATTTAATGAAAAAGCTGTGTGCGAACGGGTCCGCGATAGCCAAAATGTCCAACGCGATCGACGAGCTGAAGGCCACTCTGCTCCTGGTGCAAACCGAAAACGATAAGTTGAGGAAGGAGGAGGAGGAATCCAAGAAGAGGGAGGACGCCTTGAAGAGCCAGATCACAGAAGCTTGACACCTGGCTGAGTTAGCTGACCATAGGACGGAACATCTATCGTCCTATATCCGCAGGAACAACCTACGAATCTACGGAGTAAAGGAGGAGAAGGGAGAGACGACACAGCAGTGTGAAGACAAGATACTGTCACTCTTCAGCAACAAACTGAAAGTGAAAGTGAGGCGAGAAGATGTCGAAGCCCTTCTTCATGTGAGTGTCCAACAGGATCAGCGCCGAGCGACTGGTAATGCTGGTACCAGTGGTTCCTGAAACACTGATCGTGGGATAATAGTGCGATTTTTGTCCAGACGAATTCGCGACAGTGTGTTGTATGCACGAAAGAACCTCAAGGGATCTGGTGTTATTGTGGTTGAAGACCTGACCCCTCATGCATACTCCCTACTATGTTCAGTTAAGAGTGACGCTGCGGTTTGTCAACAAGCGTGGACGAAAAATGGCATGGTGTGGATGAAGATGACAGGTGGTGAGAGGATCGTGCCGGTAAAATTGATAGCTGATTTCAGGCAGCTTGCAAATGAAAGACTCTCGTTCCTCGGATACTACACGTTAGGCCTAGAATCGGCTGGGCTGTTAGCTGACAGGTTAGATTGTGTCATCCGCTTCAACCGCGGACAGTATTGTAAGTTCAATTCTTTTTGTTTACCCTTCCAGTTTGTATTCCGCTTGTTGATTTTTTTGGGGGGTGATCTTAGCTTGTTTTATGATCCCTTTCATTACAATAATTGTAAAGATGTTTATTTGTGTGTAAACCTGATGCATTTTGTTTGTTTACATTTCGGATGTGGCCTTGACTCAAGGTCAAGGGTTATAATAATAATAATAATAATAAAACGGATATTTATATAGCGCTTTTTATCGAGCACAAAGCGCTTTACAATCAGCATTGAAAAAAACTCACACATGCACACACACGCACAACAGACACACACGCATGTACGTGCTCGCACGAGAGTGAACGCGTTCTTGCACACAGACATACACACACATCCCCACACACATTTCATCAAACACACAGAAAAACACATTCTCACTGAAACGCACACAAACTTACTCAAACATACACTTGTACAAACACGCGCACACGCGCACACACACACACACACACACACACACACACACATACACACGCGCGCGGTTATTTACGATAGCTTCCGGTTATGCCTAACACGTTTGCTTTGGTTCAAGCCGGTTGTTACAAGTCTTTTGTTTTATTGTTGTTGTCCCCTTTTTGGAGTAATATGTGGTGCTCGATTCGGAGTAATGGCAGTGCACTCATCAATGAATACAACGCGTAAGTGTTATATATCCTTTAGTTGTAGTGTTCTCGTTTTTGTGCTGTTTCTGTTTGTGAGTATCGTGTGCACGTGTGGGATAACGTGTGCGGATACGGAGAGTGGGTCAGAAAATCTACAGTGTGTGTTTTGCCTCGCCTTAAAAGTAGAGAGACCAGTTGTGTGGTTCAAAGAAATCGTATAACTCTGCGTTTATTAATGTGGGTGAATGAGGTTAGTTTGATATGCAATGAACATGTGTGTTGTTTGAAGGAGCGAATGGTATTACAGAAAATAATGTTACAATTGAGAAAATTGTCTTTTCATAGTTCTATGCTGTGGGTGAATATGGAATGCTTTTTGACTCAATCTCCACTCTTTCTTTTATTTTTTATTTTTTTCCCCAATCTCCACTGGTTATTATTGTTGTATGTCTTTGTCTTGGCTGTTACATTTCGCCTGATTCATTCTTTCTTATTGAACTCATTTTGTGTCCAATGCTGTTGTTAAATGTTGAAATTATTTTTTGATTCGCATTCTACTTTTAAAGACCAGAATTTGAGTGCCTTTCACTGTCTACAAGATTTGTGCATGTATATATGGTGCTTTTGTTTGACTTCTAGTCAAGCCTTGTTATGTATGGGTGGCCCTTTCACTGAACATTTCATGGTAGCATTTATTCTTCTTATATTTACCTTTTGTATTCTTGTTTTCTCACACTTATTACTAACCAATTTTTTCCCCAATCTCCACTGGTTATTATTGTTGTTTGGAGTAATCTGCTAATCGCTACAAACAGTACTTTTAAAATATGTTCATTCAATTGTAATGGACTAAATAATTATAGCAAAAGGAGAGATGTTGTTTTTTACGAAGGACGGATGCTAACATTTTTTGTCTTCAGGAAACACACTTAAAGACAAACATTGAAAATTATATACAGGCTAGCTGGGGTTATATGGTTTGGCTTAGTGGTTGTGAGACAAACAACAATGGTGAGGCGATTTTGTTTAATAATAATTTTGAGTACAAAACTCATGACATTATCAGGGACCAACATGCCTGTTATATAATGATGAATATTGAATTTTTGAAGAATTTTTTTTCCGTTAATAAACGTGTATAAACCAGAATTCTGTGA
Organism: Phymorhynchus buccinoides; assembly: GCA_017654935.2. Classification (NCBI taxonomy): domain Eukaryota; kingdom Metazoa; phylum Mollusca; class Gastropoda; order Neogastropoda; family Raphitomidae; genus Phymorhynchus; species Phymorhynchus buccinoides. The sequence continues at coordinate 250,135 of CM065707.1, read as the reverse complement.
TAATGTATGTGAACACATTGAAAATAGTGGCAATGGAAATGTAATTATTTGTGGAGATTGGAATTGTCCATTAGATACTAAATTATATACCCATAATTATTCAAGCACTGTGAATCGTCCCAGGACCCGGAACAAAATTCAAAGTATTATGACAGAATATAACGTTTTTGATATTGTTAGATACATTTATGCAGACAAAAGAAAATACACATGGAGAAAATTCAACTCAATAAAAACAAGCACGTTTAGACTATTTTCTAGTTAATGAAGAATTGTTAAAGAATTGTTACCTGTAGTTAATGATGTAATTGTTGACTCTGGCTACAGATTAGACCATTCTATTGTTATTCTAGCTTTAAAGAAAGATCAATTCAAAAGAGACAGGCCTTTCTGGAAGTTCAACACTAGTTTACTTAAAGATAAACGGTATGTTTCTAAAATTTAAAAAAAGCTTGTTACAGATGTCAAAAAACAATATGCAGTACCTGTTTGCAATATGGACAAAATAGATAATATTTCAAATGAACACCTAACCTTCCAGATTAGTGATCAGTTATTCTTTGAAACTTTACTTCTTGAAATCAGAGGAAATACAATTTCTTATGCCATGCACAAGAAAAAAATGTTAAATGAACAGGAGTCTGACTTACAAAAAAGAATAAAGAATCTTGAACAAAATCTACAAGAAGATGACATTCTATATTTAGAAAACTTAAAAGCCCAATTACAGAAAATAAGAGACCATAACATTCAAAGAATATCTGTGCGCTCAAGAGTGCGCTGGATAAACGAAGGGGAAAAGTGAATATTAAATACTTTTGCAATCTGGAAAATAGGAATTTTTTTGACAAATATATTCCATTTCTTGAGACTGGCAATAACGATATTATTTCAGATCAAGATAGTATGCTCAATGAGGGCAGACTTATATAGGTTTAGGGATGTAACAGACATTAACATTCCTCATGAACTTCCAGAGGCTAATATCTTATCAGATGACAGTGAAACAATAGAAGGACTAATTAGTTTTGAAGAAGCTGTCACAGCATTAAATAACATGAAAAGGGGTAAAAGCCCGGGTCCTGATGGTTTCACTGTTGAGTTTTTTTAATTCTTCTTCATTCATATTGGTATGTTTTTGGTACGGTCCATCAATGAGGGTTTTTGTAAAGGACAGTTATCCATAACGCAAAGACAAGGTTCTATTACATGCCTTTCTGAAGAAGGAAAGCCAAAGCGATTCATTAAAAACTGGCGGCCTATCTCTCTTTTAAACGCTGCATATAAAATTGCCTCAGCATGTATGTGTGTCTGTGTGTGTGTCAGTGTCGGTGTTTGCCACACTGTATATTTTTCTTTAGTTTTTCTTTTTGCTTTGTATGGGGAAATCCTAACTTGATGGCTCTTGTAATGTATCTTAATCCCAATTTTCCACTTCCCATATTTAAGTACATTACCCATGATTGTTATGTATGTACTTTGCATATTTACTTGACTTAGCTACTATCGATTCCAGAAGAATGTTTATATACTTTCTTTGCTAATGATAATGATGGGGGTAATGATGGTGGTGACGATTGTAATGAAGATGGTTGATACCAGTATTGTGGTCGTTATTATGCTACCATTGCTATTGGTGTTGCGGTTATTACTGTAGCAGCCCTCGCTGTTAAAATTTCATTTCCACCAATATTTATATTATATGTCAGTGTGCATGCTTTTGTTTTTGTTTGTTTCCATAAAATCTGTGAAATGTTAAAAAAATGCTAAATAAAAAAGACTTGATGTTGCTTTCATTCTTTCTTACTTGGATTACTGTAACTCTATGAGCCTGTGACACAAGGTCGTTAAGAATTTGGGCCTAAGGGGCCAATTTTAGAATTTAGATTTAACTGCTGAGAATGTGTGCATGCTACAAGTTTGATCATTTAGCTATCTGGAAATAAACATTACAAGATAACTTGGAAAAAAATAATATATTCTTGTCTTTTTTGATTGATAGTAAAGAGAGTGTGAAGCTGGGGGGATAAAAGACAGTGGTGCAGAAGACAACGTCATGTCAAAAAGGATGTAATGCATTCCTCTGGGGAATGAAAAAAAAAGAAGAAAGTAACCAATGAGTGGCTTGGCTGGCTGATTTCACCGCCAGGTGACGACAAACTCGAGAGGGTCTTATCCACGTGATATTATCTGTTGGAGAGAGAGAGAGAGAGAGAGAGAGAGAGAGAGAGAGAGAGAGAGAGAGAGAGAGAGAGAGAGAGAGAGAGAGAGAGAGAGAGAGAGAGAGAGAGAGAGAGAGAGGGATTACACATGGCGGTGAAATCAGCAGCTGAGTTGACCATTACATTTGCAAGGAGGAAAGTGAAGACAAAGTATACGGAAGCACGAACAACTGGTGGTAAATACTTAAACAAAGGATGTTCTTGTAAGCATAGATCACACCTCATGATCCAAGCACTTTATACAGACCACACACACACACACACACACACACACACACACACACACACACACACACACACACACACACACACACACACACACACACACACACACACACACACACACGCACGCACGCACACACACACACACACACACACACACACACACACACACACACACACACACACACACACACACAAATCCAATTCTGCAATTATCTTAGTCTTTTGCAACAATAGCGCAGCACAACTGTCAGAAAGAAGGGGGAAAATGTATAAGCGGTGGGTCAGGAGGAGTCGCGTCGGCAATTCCCTGCATCATAATTATTTGCGGGGAATTGTGCACTGTGGGAATTGTCATAGACAGGCAGAGAGTCAGACAGACAGACAGACAGATCCTCCTAGAACAATGATCCGGAAAACACTTTCAATCACCTGAACCAGTTCTTTGTTGTCTGTGTAGAATTTGTGATTGAGGTACGTTTCGACCCGTTTTAGGTGGGGTTGTTAACTTGGTTTGGTGGCTCACTGATACAGTCCCCTTGTTTACTAACTTCCGGTGGTGATGGGGCAGATGCCTGTTGTCTGTGTAGAATTTATGATTGAGGTACGTTTCGATACGAACGCTATACACAGGATCGTATAAACAGTTGAATCTCATATCAGCATGCTAGTGTAAAAACACACATGCGTGTATTATACGAATAAAAATTATTTTTCTTTTAGATCACACCGAACATTGGCAGTAAATATATGTGTGTTTGCGTGTCAAAACAAGTCAAGTCAAGTCAACAGTTTATGGATTTCTTTCAAACGATTAGGATAAGCCTTCAAACTTAGAGAAGCGAATACAATTTTCTCCACCACAAACCGTGGAATGCTCACGCATTTCCTCCTGATGTAACTACGCTCGCCTTTTTCTTCTTCCTCCTACCAAACACAGCCCAGAACGTTTCCCGAAAGCGAGAACCCATGGCGTAAAACACAAAGACGGAGCAAGCAGAAATGACCATGGTGCCTTCTTCCAGCGTCCACAGGGAACAGAGATAAAAGTTGTACTGTCTCTCTGTCTGGTCCACTTCGGGGAAGAAGAGGCGAACAAAGTTAAACAGAGCCATGGGGGACACGCAGATCACGAACAAGACGGAGAAAGCAACCAGCATCACGGTCACGGATTCATCGCGGGTTGAGAAGGACGAGGATTCTGATCTCCATTTCTTCATCTGGCGAAGTTTCACGATGGTCAAGGTTGTTGAAATTGCCACCACGATTACTGACCCTCCCAGAACAACGATCCCGAAAACGATGCTTTCAATCACCATAACCAGTTCTTTGTTGTCTGTGTAGAATTTGTCCTCGAGGTACGTGTCGATACGAACGTTATCCACAGGGTCGTATAGACAGCCAACTTTATATCGCATAAACATGGGGAATGAAAGCGAATACACGCAGATGTAAACCAGAGTGATGATCAAACCCATGGTTCTTGTTCGCATCAGGTTCTGAGCCTTCAATGGATGACAGACACAAAGGCACCTCTCCACCGCAATCACGGAAAATAAAATGGGAAAGACGTAATGCAGGCCTAAAATAATCAACAACTTGTTGTCAGTTACGTAAGTAAGCAGAGAATGAAACTCTTTCGACGAGACGAATTGCATGTACAGCTCTTCGGCTTCGAAAAGCGTGGCTACTGTCAGACGTATCCCATCGTTAAGTGCCAGGAAGAACAGACACAGCATGACACGATCCTTCAGCCCCTGTTTGTAGAACACCACCATGTTGATGACGTTGCCCGGCCCCCCGACCAGGAACAGAAGCATAAGCACGCAGGGTCTGACTTTGAGACAAACACGCATTTCATCCGGATTGACGATACTGTCAGAGTTTCTGCCAGGTAGAAAGTCTATCTGACTCAGCAGCACCATGATGCAGCCTTCTGGAATGGTCCAGTTCCCCCAGTTCAGCAGGGACGTGTTTCCTGGAAAGGTCACATTGGACACGATGTGAAGCGCAGCGTCCATGGTGAGATTGGCAGGATGTTGGTCAATAAGGTATCTGAAAAGTGATCTCCAAAGTTGTATGCTCAGGCTGTGTACACATTATACGGGCAATTTCCAATCTTGCAATCTATGCAAAGAACAAGAGGCAAAGCTTTCAAGGCTCACTCGCTGTGTTTTGTTGGAGATAGATAAAAATGCCAGATATAGATCTAAATGCCAAATAATTTATTTCAAATAAACTACATACCAAAAGTTTGCTGCGCTTATCAGCGTGATGTGATATATCACCCTACAAAATTTTAGGCGAATCCATGCAGTGGTTCATGTGGTATTGCGACAGACAAACATTCAAGGTCAAAGGTCAAAGTGATCATGGTCACCAAGGACGACAACACTTCGCATTCCATTTGAGTTTAAGCTAGTCTACCTGCTTGCCATATTTGGGGACTGTATCTGCCAGGATATAAAAGATATGACCAAAACAAATAATAGATGATGTTCAAGGGCAAAGGTCAAGGTTAGGTCAAGAGAGTAAAAGTCACCATAGATATATCACCTTAGGCTAAAACACCACCATGCCACATTAGGGGACTTTAACTGTTAAAAAGATATGGCCAATGCAAAAAATAAACATTAAAGGTCAAAGGTCAAGGTCATTGGTTAATGTTAATATGCAAATCATCTTTCTTGAAAGCTTGCATAAACATCTATGTGTATGCAAAGTTTGAACAATGTACGCCTTGTAGTTCCCGAGAACAAAGCCAACGTTGAAGTTACCACAGACACACACACACACACACACACACACACACACACACACACACACACACACACACACACAGAAACACACACACACACACACACACACACACACACACACACACACACACACACACACACACACACACACACACACACACGGAACCAACCCAAACCATGTCACAAAATGGAGACTCAAATCACGCCATTTTTATTAATTAAAACAAATTCAGTTACAACTGAATCGCGAACTTTCCAGCATTTCCTTTATTCTATCGATAGTTTAATAATATTTGGTCAAACACGTGGAATCATATAATTTTTATTCCTTACAATTACACCACCTTTTAGCAATCAAGGTTATAAAAGTCTATCCTTAGCAAATGTTGACCAGTGTAATGTGAGTATTCATATAACGCTTTACCTAGAATGATCCTAAAGCGCTATCCAGTCGACAAACGCACAACAAATTACACCTACAGCAATCAAGGAGAACTACGCTGGACAGTCACAAACAAAGGGGAGGAGGTGGAGTTGGTGGACCAGTACAAGTACCTGGGATCCATCATCGACAGCAAGCTGGACTGGTCCGCCAACTCCCAGGCCCTCTTCAAGAAAGGCAACCAGCGCCTCTTCTTCCTGAGGAAGCTGAACAAGTTTGGGGTGTGCCAGAGACTGCTCGGTCTGTTCTACGGAGCTACAGTGGAGTCAGTCCTGACTTTCAACCTCCTCAGCCACTTTGGCAGCCTCAAGGAGCACGACAGAGCCAGGCTGACGAAGATCGCCAAGACAGCTGGCAGGCTGATCGGTGCTAGGTCAGGCAGGCTGATCAGTTTCAGTGCACGCACTGACAGACTGAGACGGTCATACCTGCCGACAGTAGTGCGCCTCTTAAACAGAACATGATCGGCCTGCAGCCCTGTACTTAGGCAGCATCCTCACCTTCGAACAGGAAAAATGGCAGCAATGTGTGTCGGTGTGAGTGGGTGGGTGGTCGGATGTGTGTGTGAGTACATGTGCATGGCTTGTGTGTGTGTGTGTGTGTGTGTGTGTGTGTGTGTGTGTGTGTGTGTGTGTGTGTGTGTGTGTGTGTGTGTGTGTGTGTGTGTGTGTGTGTGTGTGTGTGTGTGTGTGTGTGTGTGTGTGTGTGTGTGTGTGTGTGTGTGTGTGTGTGTGTGTGTGTGTGTGTGTGTGTGTGTGTGTGTGTGTGTGTGTGTGTGTGTGTGTGTGTGTCTTTATATTGCATTGTAATTTAATTCTTATGATGTATTTAGTGTATATTGTGTTATTGTCTCTATTTTTATATGTGTGTTTTATGTGCATGCCAGACAAAGAATTCTTTATGTTTTAAAGACAATCAAAAATGTGATTGATTGATTGACACACACACACACACACACGCACACACACACACACACACACACACACACACACACACACACACACACACACACACATATATATATATATCTTTTTTATGTGAGTAGTTTTCAATGTAGTTAATTTCTCTACCTGTTTGTTTTGAGACTTATGTATTGTACAATTGAGAGAATAAAGTCCCCCGAGGAAGACGAGACCAATCTCGTCGAAATATTGGGAAAGAAGAAAAACAACTTGTTTGCCTCTGTGTCTTTTGTTCTGTATATATATATATATATATATATATATATATATATATATATATATATATATATATATATATATATATATATATATATATATATATATATATATATACACACACACACATATACATACTCTCTCTCTCTCTCTCTCTCTCTCTCTCTCTCTCTCTCTCTCTCTCTCTCTCTCTCTCTCTCTCTCTCTCTCTCTCTCTGTTACGATCAGTCAAGAAAACCGTTAGTGATTCTAGCGCAGAACGCTAGTGCTTTGTAACGGTTTCTCTTCAGAAACTGACTCTATTTTGTTCGATGGACTTCAACACGTGTAGTTCGTGTTTTTGCTGAGAGTTTTGTGTGTGCGTGCATCTGTGTGTGTGCGCATGCGTGTATGTGTGCGTACGTGGATGAAGTGAGCTCTGTGTTCGCATTGGTTACATGCTTGTGTGTGGTGCGTCGGTTGTCATTACATGTTCTTTTTAACTTCTCGTGCCGAAACTTCCAGTGGGTGAACATTCGGTTCTCCCTGGCAAGTTAAAACATCGAGTTTCGCCCGGCTCTGATCAGAATGAGATTCTCCGCACAAGTTCGCTCTTGTGTTGAAAGTCAGGGGCGACCCTGAGAGCGCGGCCTTGTTAACCGCCGTTTTGTCCAAATTCCGCCGTTTTGTCTATAGACAAAACGGCGGGGCTAGAACCGCCGTTTTGTCCAAATTTTCTATTATGATTTGGACAAAACGGCGGTTCAACAATCCGCCGTTTTGTCTATAGACAAAACGGCGGTTTGGACAAAACGGCGCCCGATTTTGAACCGCCGTTTTGTCCAAATGAAAGTTGGAGTTATAAAAACTAATTCTTGACAAGTTCTCATTTAAAAAAAAAAAATTTGTTAAATAAAATGAATAACAAGCTGACCACTGACACTGGTCACTTTGGCCTAATTTTACCGTTTGAATGCTAATTAGTGTATTAGGAGATCATATGAACAATTGTTGATGTGGTTGACCAGTGGTCAGTGTCACTGACCAGTGGTCACTTTGGCCTATTTTCACTGTTTGACTGCAAATTAGTGCATTAGGAGTTCAAATGAACAATTTTTTGATGTGGTTGACCAGTGGTCAGTGTCACTGACCAGTGGTCACTTTGGCCTATTTTCACTGTTTGACTGCAAATTAGTGTATTAGGAGTTCAAATGAACAATTTTTGATGTCGTTGACCAGTGGTCAGTGTCACTGACCAGTGGTCACTTTGGCCTATTTTCACTGTTTGACTGCAAATTAGTGTATTAGGAGTTCAAATGAACAATTGTTGATGTGGTTGACCAGTGGTCAGTGTCACTGACCAGTGGTCACTTTGGCCTATTTTCACTGTTTGACTGCAAATTAGTGTATTAGGAGTTCAAATGGAAAACAATTGATGTCGTTGACCAGTGGTCAGTGTCACCGACCAGTGGTCACTTTGGCCTATTTTTTATGTGGTTGACCATTGGTCAGTGTCACTGACCACTGGTCAACCACATCAAACCTTGTTCATTTGAACTCCTAATACACTAATTTGCAATCAAACAGTGAAAATAGGCCAAAGTGACCACTGGTCAAAAATTGTTCATTTGAACTCCTAATACACTAATTTTAAAAAAATGAGAACTTGTCAAGAATGAGTTTTTATAACTTCAACCTTCATTTGGACAAAACGGCGGTTCAAAATCGGGCGCCGTTGGGCGCCGTTTTGTCCAATCCGCCGTTTTGTCTATGGCTCCCCCCCACCTGCGTGCGCATCTCGACCCTTCCAACGGAAGTGTCGCCATCTTAGTCCTTATTTGTGTGTAAACAAAGTGAAAATGTTATCTAAATGTGTAAAGAAAACATCCAGATGTTATAAATACAGTTTAAATAAGTTTCGAATTGGAACAGCCAAATACGCAGCATCGATCTGGCATTTTTCAAAAAAAGGTTAATGACTAAGATGGCGGTCTCCCATAATATGGCGCTCCTTGTGGCCGGATATGACGACACGTGGGAACCAGCCATAGACAAAACAGCGGATTGTTGAACCGCCGTTTTGTCCAAATCATAATAGAAAATTTGGACAAAACGGCGGTTCTAGCCCCGCCGTTTTGTCTATAGACAAAACGGCGGAATTTGGACAAAACGGCGGTTAACAGCCTCGTCCGTTTGAACATCAATTTGCTGTCGACCGGCTTTTTCCTCCGCTACATGGGTGGAGGCCTGCTTTGTGGAGTCAGGGTGCCTATCTTCGCTGAGGAGTCCCGTCTTCCTTCGTGTACATAGTTTTGCTGCCACTGGGCGAAGTGGTAAGTTCTAGAAGGTGTTTAGAATATCGTGTTTTTGGACAGGTGTGAGCATTGTGGCCTGACCCAGGTTAGTGTTGGTTTGAACGGTGAAACTTCGAGAACTTCGTTGTCTTTGTCTAGTAAGTTGTTATTTTGGGGGTTCGTTGGTTTGTTTTTTAGTTTGCATTTTTTTCGCTCGAGGTTTTGGTTTGTCGTTATTTTCCGCCACCGTCTCGTTTCGTCTAATTTCGTTTCCAAGTAAACTTGACCCTTAATTGTCCCGTAAAGTTTTCCATTTCTTTGGCAGTTTTTGTCATAAACGATGTTCGGATATAGTAAAGTTTTGATGATATTTTTTTTATTTTATGCAAGGACGTTTTTCAAAGTCAAAGCTAACATAAAATACTGAATATAAACCCATCCTACCCCTTCCTCGTATGGTTTGAGGTCCAAAAATGTGATTGGGTTTATACATGGTATATTTCCCTGTGCACAAAACAAAACTAGCTGTAAAAGCATATAGTGTACAACCTCTAACTTCCAGAATGGCCTTTGAATCTATTCATGCATGCACGTGTGTGCGTGCACACACCCACACACCCACACGCACTCACCGTGACCGGACAGTTTGCCTGCAGACATTTCGCCTATGGACACTTCGCCTACAGACATTATGCCTATGGTCACCATGCTCACTGGACATTTTGCCTACTGGACATTATGCCTACAGACATTATGCCTAATAATAGATTATCATGCCTGCAATAAATTATCGCATTTTCATGATGCTATATATATTTGTTTCCGATTCATTTTTTTCCAACTAACTGTGGGCTCAATTGTCGACTTAGCTCGCCTTTTCCTCTGTGTGAGGGCGCTGCAGTAAAACAGATACAAACTTAATTGCAGCCAATGACCGGACAGTTATCAATTGTATGTAATGAATTGCAAATGAAGATTGTGGGCGGAAATGGTCGACTTAGTTCGCCATTTCTGCAATGCGAGGGTGCTGCGGTAGAGCGGGTACAAACCTAGTAGCAGCCAATGTAATGTTAGTTTGTGATAATGAGTTTCATGAAAGAAATTCGTGGCGAATAGTCATGTGTTTCGTGCCCACACTATCAACTGTATCGCCCGTTCTACCGCAATGCCATCGCACAGTGTAATCAACATTTTGTTTAACCAAATTTATGCACGATCTCTCTTTTGTCTACAGTTTAAATAATAAAGATCACTTTAAACAAGAATTTGTAAAAACAGAGAGAGAGAGAGAGAGAGGGGGGGGGAGGAAGAGAGAGAGAGAGAGAGAGAGAGAGAGAGAGAGAGAGAGAGAGAGAGAGGGAGGGAGACAAAGACAGAGATAGAGAGAGAGAGAGAGAGAGTGAGAGAGAGAGGGTGAGAGAGAGAGAGAGAGAGAGAGAGAGAGAGAGAGAGAGAGAGAGAGAGAGAGAGAGAGAGAGTCGAGGGAGTAGTGAGACTGTGATGTATACATTGATGACGTATTTACAAAGGTCAAGAAGAGGACAAATTTCTTCTTGTAAGGAGGAGGAACCACAAATGACTTTACTATAGGAGTTTTGGGTTTAAAAACAATTATAACCCAGTTGCTACTATGGGTGGGTGGAGGGAGTGGTGAGACTGTGATGCATACATTGGTGACGTATTTACAAAGGTCACGAAGAGGACAATTTTTTTTTATTGCAACCAAGCAGCTAGTCCTGTGGGGAACCAGAAATGACTTTACTATAGTAGTTTTTTTAAAATTATAACCGAGTTGCTACTATCCAAGGACTATTTAGTAATAAAACAGTAGACCTTTGGTCGGGAACCAGTGCTTTCCTTTACTGTAACCGAAATTGTTTATAACCGAGTTTACTATAAACGAGGACTACTGTACACGGATTCCCCTCATTCTAGCTCCTTACGGTTTTCCACAGAGAGCTATTTGTTTCAAGTTATTTCTTTTAACAGAGGCAAATATTCTTATAATTGATTTTGGTTAGGGATAGGAAAAAAACTTTCAAGTGGCATGCCACCATAAAACAATGTAAGCCTAATGGATAAAACATGGTAAAGATGTGCCACCCCCCATCCATTTCTCGGTTAATTGTATTTTTCCGTTTTTGCCTTTCTTACCATACATAAAGCTGTATTTTAGGAACATTTTTAGCTAATTACCTTTTTGGAATACTAACCCTAACCCTAACCCTAGCCCTAAACCTAACCCTACCCCCCCACTATGTACTGCAGTACACCGCGATTTGTTACAGTTGTGGTTCGTTGCGTTTTTCCGTCTTATACGGTGGGGGGTAGGGTTAGGTTTAGGGGTAGGGTTAGGGCTAGGATTAGTATTCCAAAAAGGTTATTAGCTAAAAATGTTCCTAAAATACAGCTTTATGTATGGTAAGAAAGGCAATAACGGAAAAATACAATTAACCGAGATAGGTAGGGGGGGTGGCACATCTTGACCTTTACCAAAACATTATAAATTGGTTTATGCTAGAGAACAGGAGAATCTTCCTTCTGGCTCAAAACTATTTTTGACCCCTTTTAAACACGAATTCGCAACTTTAAGGCATAAAAAAAGCAAAAAATCTAACTTTTTTTAACCCCTTTTCAGATACAAAAACGCTACTTTAAGGGGTGAAAAAAGTAAAATCCGTCACCCCCTTATTCTGTCAATTCGGAAGAAAAAAACATCACTTTTAGGGGTAAAAAAAAAAAAAAAAGCAAATAAGCAAAGAAGGAAACTTCTTTGTTAAATATCGAGATGATTTTATTCTTTCTTCACAAACATTTGTACTGACTAGGAAAATCTGTTTTTAATACTAGTTTACAGAATTTCTCTTTTCTTAGCTTTTGTTTAATTTTTTCTTTTTCTTCTTTTGATTCGACAACATCACACGCACTTTGTAGGAGGTTTTTTTTTCTAGAACTAGGTTGAGTAGCTGACGTTCTTTAAGCCTTTTATTATATGTGATTAGCGTGCACACACTAAGAGAAGAGGAAGTCTTGGCAGACAACGCATACAATTACATATAATTGTATGCTCAGTCGAGTATTCATTTCTTTAGACGTGACATAGCATGTTTTCTGTGTGGCGCGACGACAAGTGCATCAGGTGATTGACTTAAACCAATCAGAATGCTCTGTGAATCACGTGATTGCTGACGTTTACCTCATGAATTTTACTTTAGCTGCCATTCCAGCTAAATACGGTAAAGAGTAAACAAGTCTGTGCGTTGTGTTGTGATAAAAGACAGCTTAAATAAAACAATGGAATCTACTAGTCAAATATTACTTGTTTTGTTTAAATTAAGTCAAAGTTCTTAATCCAGTGCAACTAACTTAGTGGAAAATCTTACTATTCATTCTTCAATAACAACTAGTAACAAATCTAACTTCATGTGTAGAGCGCGCGACTTGCCTTGCTCGTGTGTGCAGGCAGACCATTGATTCGCCTACTACATCGCGATAGCTGAGCAAAATTAGGACAAGTAGTCCTCGAGGACTACTTGACACAGTTTTAGATCAACACCTAGCTAGGGCAAACGGGTCTGCATACCCGGTTGACACAGTTTTAGACCTCAAAATTAGGACAAGTAGTCCTCGAGGACTACTTGACACAGTTTTTGACTAAAAATAAAACTGCTCTTCAAGGCGCAGTTTTATTTTTAGTATCTTAGGTAGAGGCAACTAAAAATCCGGAGATTACGCGCTAGGTAACACAACTTACGTGTGTTTATTTATAGCTGATTACTAGTGATTTACTTGGACTAAAAAATAAAATAAAATGCATGCATACATTAATCCCTTCATAAGCGTACAGCCATAGCCCTATTCAAAATAAAGGCAAATAGGCTGTACGTACACAACCCCCCCCTTATTAAGTTAACACAATGATTTATTAAGTTATTGTTTAATATCTTGTTAAGTTCTTTTTAAGTTCTTTTATAGGTTCTTAAACAAGTTCTTGTTAAGTCAACTTCAAGTTATTAATAAGTTCTTGGTAAGTCACATCAAGTATTTATTAAGTTCTAACACAAAAACTTGACAAGTTCTTATTAAGTTCTTACTTAAGTTATTGTTAAGTTCTTATCGAGTTACTTACTTAAGTTATTGGCAAGTTTTTATTAAGTTCTAAAACAATAATTTATTGCATTAAAAATGGATCGCTCTCAGGTTTTAAGCTATTTGGCTTTTGTTTTTCTTGTTTGTCTGCTACTTTCTTCTGTTTGTATTGTTTGTACTTCTACTCGTTTTTCTAGCTTTGGTTGCATGTGTGTTTTATATAATTTATAAGACAAATAACCAACACCAGCAACCACACCAACAGTAAGCAATACAACATCGTAATTCGTACTGTTTTGTTTGTCTTCTTCTTTTTTAACTGGTATTGCGCTTATGGTTGATTCATCTTCATTCTGAGACAACAGTTTTTGTTTTGTTTGTTTATTCATTTTTTGTTGTCGATTCCACTCTGATAACCTTTTACCTGCTTCAACTCGTCCTGGGCTCTTCGTTACCTTGGTTATTACTGTTCGATAGACTGGGGCTTGTTTGCTGTTCTGTCTGATTCGTTTGATTCTCTGTCACGTTCATTTTTAATAGCCATAAAATCTATATGATTAAAAGTAATTAACCCCATGACAACTGGTGAAAGAAGCCCACCAAACCTATAATAAAGATCACAACTAAGAGACTCTAACGATTTAGTTAAAACAGGATCTTGACTTAAATCGTACATTAAATCTTGGCTTGAATCGAGTGGAAAAAACTGACTAACTAACTTAGTGTACAAGCCTATTACAGTTTGACCTAAACTTTTAACCATTTTAGATCCTAATTGTGCTTCGTATCTGTTGTAGTACTTTTCAATGTCAGCAGAAGACATTTGTTGAATCTGTTCTATACTAAATTCTGTTCCTAAGTATTGTTTTGTTTTTCCACACGCAGCCAGAGAATACAACTTTTCCTTTTTATTCATAACACTTGTCGACACTTCATCAGACATTACGGCTTCCTGCGCATTTAACAACAGTTCGTCACAATTCATTTTTAGTTGATTTATTATTTTTATTTTAAAAACAAAAATGAGTGCTGAAAAAACTGTTGCTAACCTTGTATATCAATCTGCTCTGATTGGTGGACTTTCTGTTGCGTACACGATGGTTGGTAAGAAACTATTGAAAATGAAAGCAGCTGACCTTGGAAAACTTGACCTAGAGGACTCCGGTAAACTAATCGCTATAATCACTGCTTCAATCGCAACAAAAGACTTTCTAGTTAAGCAAGGAATAATTCCAGAAAATATAAATATGTAAAAATAAAATGGCTTCACTCGCAATGATGATTGGCGGTGCTGTAGTAAACGCACTTGCTTTTTCAGGAAGTAATTACATGTTTAGTAAGCTAGAAACAAACAAGGAAAGACAAAGACATAATCGAGCAATGGAGCAATTAGCAGCAGCACAAGACGCCTATGAAAAACAAAGACTCGCTCAGTTAGATTTTATTAACAACAAATTAAAACTACAAAACCATGCAGCATACACTTTTAAGAATGTTGACGACGCCATTAAAGAGTATTATTTAGTGACAGGAGAAGACCTCCAACAGCTCCCACCACCAAAACTAAGTGACTTCTACCAACCATCCGAAAAACAAAAACTCCAGGAAATAGCTTTTATTGTAGTTGGTATGACTGCTGTTTATTTCATAGCAAAAAACGTGTAGTATTAAAATGAATGATAAACTATCTAAAATTTATTATTCACCGAAAGGTTATTGGAAAGGTTTAACTGCTATTCAAAAATTAAATCAAGCTGCTGGAGTCACTGAACAAACAGCAAAAGAATGGCTATCTAAACAAGCTATTTGGCAAATCTATTTACCAGCGCCTAAACGAATTAAAAGACCGCACTTTGTTAACACAACACCAAATGACACTCATCAAATGGATCTTCTATACCTCCCTCATGATTTAATCAGAAGAAAAAGATTTAAATACGCGCTTACAGTTGTTGATTTAGCTTCAAGATATAAAGATGCTGAACCATTGACTGATAAAAGTGCTACTTCAGTCTCTGTTGCTTTACAAGAAATCTATAGACGCGGTCCATTAACCTATCCTCGTTTAATTCAAGTTGATGAAGGAAAAGAATTTAAAGGACAATTCAATCAGTTAATGTTAAAACACAAAGTCGTTATTAAAAGGGGTATTCCTGGAAACCATAGATCTCAGGCCTTAGTTGAAAACTTTAACAAACAATTGGCAGAAAGACTTTTCTCTTATCAATACCATAGAGAACTCCTTGATTCAACTAGAAACACTGAATGGGTTAGAAGACTACCCTCCGTTCTGCGTGTCATGAATAACGAAGAATCTAAGGTCATTGGACTCCGACCAGTAAAAGCAATACAGAAGAAAACAATTGACTCTTCGATAGACTTGCCAATTCAACATTCAATTACAAAACAACTAATACCATTTGGAGTAAAAGTTAGGTTTCTTTATGCACCAGGGGAAGCAGAAGGAGACACTCGCATAAGAGCAACTGATCCAATTTGGAGCATTGATCCCTATGAAATAAAAAGAATAATAGAAATGAATCCTCCCGTGTATTATTTAAGAGAAACTGATACGACAACATATGGCACGACCCGTTCCAAAAAGAGCATTTGTTAAAGAAGAACTACAGATAATCCCACCAGACACAGTTCCTATCATTTGATTAATCTAAAAAATCGAAGATAAATTTGTTAGACTTTTAACAACAATTCAAAAAAAAAAAGACCTTGCAAACAATTTTTTTTTTTTTTTTTTTTTTTTTTTTGCTTTCACAAACATTTGTACTGACTAGGAAAATCTGTTTTTAATACTAGTTTACAGAATTTTTCTTTTCTTAGCTTTTGTTTAATTTTTTCCTTTTCTTCTTTTGATTCGACAACATCATTTTCATCAAGACATTCTTCAAAGCTGTTTTTGTCTTTAGTAAAAAACAAAACAACCGTCTTTAACTGTTCTCTAAAGTCCTTTAAAACCGAATTATACTTCTGTGTTAAAATCCATACGCTAATTCCTGCATGCCGACCACTGAATGCTAGTTTTGCTAAACTATTTCTTTTTTTGACTATGTCTCTTTCAGCTGAACAGTCATCAATGATAAACAATGTTGATGTTCCTTTAAACAGTTTATAAAAATACTCTAAACATTCGCTTAGTTTATTACTTGGATTGACTAAATAGATTTCATCATCTGTCCAAATAAACTTTCTTTCTTTATAAGACTTGTTGAATTCTAAAGTAGTACAAAAAATTACTATGTGTTCAAAGTGATTACGATAAACCGTTTGTATTAAATCTAAAGCGAACACACTTTTTCCGCAGCCTGTCATTCCACAAAATAAACCACAATGAGGTTCTTTTGTAAGGAAATTTAAATTGTTTCAAATCCATTATTTTAATACACAATATCTTTTAATCTGTTGTCTTCAATGTTCAGCTGAGCATCGCATAGTAAATATACATAAATATATATTTGCTTATTCTCTTCTGCTTCTTTATGGATTTGAATGTTTATTCCTCCTGACCCATCACCAACTGTTCTTCCACTGCCATGTAGTTTGTTGTCTTCTGTTGTTCTAAGATCTAGCCACAACGCATACTTCGAATATAAATAATCTTCAAGTCTGACATCGTGAAGATGGAGGTCTTTGCAAATTAAATCAGCCACCGGATCTCTTTGCCGACCACCTCCACCCAACAGCTTTCGTATTTCATCAAAATGCTGATACGGTAAAAGACCACTTGCAAACAACTGATTCGGTTGTCCTTCAATCGTACATGTTAGTTTAGTTATTTTAGGATTATGAAACTTCTCGCTTAATCTGTTAAAGGGTTTTTTGGACTCCTCAAACAGCAACAAAATCCCTTTCAATGACCTTGCTGATACATTCAAATCGATGTTCCAAATTGTGTCTGATTTGTTTTTAGGTATTTTACTATGATTTAAAATTCTGTTGAAGTATATTGCTAATCTTGTCTGGTATTGTTGGGAGATCAACCGAGCTAATTCTTGATGATGAACAACATCAAACTCTAATGTGATGTCTGAAATACTATATTTTGCATCAGGATCTGTCGCTGATCTGATAACACGGCTGTAATCATTAAAAGTTAATTCATACATAAGCCTATCTTGTAAAGCACCCTGATAATACGGGGAGTGCGTGTTTAATAGCTCGAAGTCAAGAGGTATATAAAATCGATTACCATAAACTTGTGCAACCAACGCATCTTGATTGCTATCTTTTTTGTCTTCAGCATCAATTCTATGTTTTATACCATTATCTCCCTGTATTCCTTGATAAGTTCGATCTTTTCTTTCATTTTGTGTGAGCCATAAATCGCAATAACTCAAAAAGACATCTGCGTTATCTAATGACATTACCTCTCTCCCTTCAAGTTTAATAGTAATCTTACTAACGATCGCTCTACCAAGATTAGCAACTAAAGTTCTGTTCGGATCCGTCGCTGACTCCAGTTGTATTTTAAAAGCAAGACGTGCGGTACCTGGCACAATTACTTCATTACTCCCCAGACTAGGAAATCTTACTGATAATATTTGTCTTTGATCGATAGTTGAAGGATTATTACTTATCACGATACTCTGCCTGGTTCCTTTAACACCGAGTGGTTCTTTTAACCGTCTGTATGGATCAAGAATTGTTCCGTATGATTGCGACATCTCTCTTTTTTAGAAATAAAATAAAAACATAATTATAAATAAAAACATGGCAGGAATAGAAGCAGACCACGATTATGACGTCTTTGAACCTGGAGATGACATGAGTGAAGCTATTCAATCTCGTCATCAATCAACTTTAAGACGTGAACTAATGGAAGGTAAAGTAAGATCGTTTTATGAAAGTATAGGACAAGAACCGCCCGAATTTTTAGATCCTAATGACTTTGAATATAAAGACGGTCATTTATTTGCGAAGGATAAAGATGGAAAACTAGTTCAACTTACAACTAAACCAAACCCCTCAAAGTTTTTAAAAAAGAGTACAGTTCGTGGCAGGCTCAGTGTTAGTGATCAAGTACGATTTAATATCGAACCAGAACCAGTCCTAAGCACACAAGCTGTTTCTGCACTTCAAAACGCACTACAAAGACTACCAACTGATTCCCAACTTCAATCGATTCCTCTTAGAGACTTAAGCGCAACTGCGGACCAACATAATAGAAATGGAAACTAGTTTTATAACTTTAGAAGATGAAGAAACCCATTTAAAAACATTACATGATTCACCATTACCTATGAGAGAACTAATGGCGCTCAATTCAACATTACAATCTACCAGGGGCGAGTTAACAAATAATCTAGCAAAGTTAAGCGAACTGGATGCACACATTGACAGAGAAAAACAGAAATTAGTTGAAGCAGATGATAACAACCTAGGACAAGACGTGAAAGACAGAATCATGCAAAGACTAGATGATCTTCAACAAGAGAGAGCTGCAAGACTAGAAGTACTGTCAACTAACCGTGAACAATTACGCACACAATTCAACAGAATAAAAGAAACCATCCAAATAATGTTATACGAAAACACGACGTTAGCTGAACGAATAAAAACTTTATTTAGAGAGCAAGGAGTCACGATAGCGAGCGTTATGACAGCTTTAGGGTTTGCAATCTCTACTTTAGTGTTTGCTTTAACAGGAACAGGTGGTGGTGGTGGTCAATTACCTTCTCCACCTTCTCCACCTTCACCGTCAAAAGACTCTTGGATTAAAAAACAACTGGAACATTTAACGAATCTATTAAAAAAATTAGGAGAAAAAGCACTAGATGCACTACCCGGTATATTAGGTGGAATTGTTAGTTGGCTTTTTTCTACTGCAAGCAAAGTAGTCGGTTTTATGGCTGAACACTTATGGATGCTAATAGTTTTAGTTGTAGGATTACTCTCTAGTAAAATAAAAATAAACTAGACCAGCTGCAGTTAGAAAAATAACTAGTGCTGTCTTTTCGTTTTCATGACTGTCAGTTAAGTTCGTTAAGTTCGTTGAATTCGTTAAGTTAATATTCTTTTTTTGACTGACAGGGATTGGATGGTGTGTTCTTTGTATGATCGACAATGTAGAATTTATTTTTGAATTTTTACCAACTGCTTGATTATCTCTCGCTATAAGGATTTCGTTGTTATAGTTTACAATTGTTCCTATTTGAAGTCTGAGATCAGAGGGCAGCATGTATAATCCACTACCAACAGCAAAGTCTACTTTCGATCTTGCGAATCTTAAAACGTCTTGATACCTTTTAATGCTTGCTGGGAGGTCAACTGTAGAATTGATTGCATCTTCTAAATTAGCTAAATACTGTTTTTGTGCATCAAACCCAGTAGAAGGATCCATTATCTCAGATTTAACTTGCGCTTGAGATCCCAGCAAACACCACACGTAAGTACGAATAGAATCATTTACTCGTTCTATTCCCGCCTTAGTCAGTCCTTCAGAAGTATCAAGAATAAATGTAGACCAAGCGTTTTTATGTTTTTGTTGAATAGATCCCAGATGAACGGTCGTACCTGAAGAAAAAGACGTGTAAGGAGGATTCCAATCATAGTTATACTTTCTGTGCACGCCCCAATAATAAAGTGTACCCAAACCATGATTACGATCTAACTTTTGTCTAAAGTCTGTATTCAAGTTAATGTTAAACTCATTACAAATCCGTTCAAAGGCCTTCATGTCAATTCTGTTGTTGAACGGATTAAAAGTGGAATCATTCGGTAATGGAGCATGCAGTTCAGACAAAATACGCTTGAAAGTATAATAGAAATGAAATCTATAAACTGCTTTTACCATGACTCCAGGATGATTTAAGTGATCAGTGAAAGAAACACCACACCCTGTTGTTGCACAGAACACAGCAAAGTTTAACTGGTTTTGATAAAACTGCATTGGATGACTAAACCATGCCTTTGCGATGTTATCATGTTTGACACTAGGATTTAAATAATGGTTTAATGGATTACTGACCTTAACTTCAAAAGAATCAACTCCCACTGCAACAACTATTGAATCAACAGCTATAGTTTTAGGGTTATATGATCCAACTGCATATTTAGCGTCTTTGTTATATTTAAAAGCATTCATTTATATATTCGCAATAAAAATGTTTATTTATATAACTGATCAAGACGAGCCAATACTTTTACAACGCCCTATTGAAAATCATGGTTCTCTAAAAGTAGCGCTCCATGAAATTTATTACAAAGTTAAATGGATTAACATAAGCGAATCCTTAAAGAACAATTGGATAAGAAAAATTACCAAAGAAGAAAGGGTTGAACTAACTATACCAGACGGTTATTACGGTTTTTGTTCATTAAAAGAGATGTTAAACGACTTCGACATTACTTTAAAACTTAATGAGGGAAATTTGAAAGTGAAGATGACGTTTAGAGGCCAAAAAGGTGTAGTATTTGAATTTGCTAATGAATTGGCTAAACTATTAGGTTTTAGATTAGACAGGTTCCATGTCACTGATAATGCACTGGAAAGTAATTCATTTACAGCTGTAAAATCACTTAATCTCGGAATACATTCTTTATTATATTTTCATTTAGATATCCTGAGTACAGATGACAACTTATTTGATAACCAGCCGTCTACTGTGTTAAGAGTTCTTCCAACAGCAAAAGCGGCATACTGTGATTACGAAATTATTACGTTCACCAACTTACAGTTTAAAGAATTAATTTGTGGGGTTCACCATTCACTAAAAATAAGAATAACTGACGAAAAAGGAAAAGAAGTTCAGTGCGACAGCCTTAATGCTTTGTTAGAAATAAAATAATTTAGTATAAAACAATGTCGCGCGGACCAGATCAACCGGTTATGCTTGACCCTGTTAGATGCGCAACTTTAGAATTGAAGGACCTAGCGGACACAGAAGACTTTGATTTAAACGGAGAGATAGGAGCGCTGTATGGTTTTGAGTACACAAACAACGGCTATTATAAACGTGCAGAAGTAAGTGATAAAAAGGTTCCTAAACTAGAGCAACTGCGTAATGTAGTAGCTGACAATGTTGGCCAGTTTGAATATAAAGTTGTTAAGAAAAGGGATAACAAATGGCATTTAATTCCATTCGTTGATTGGGAAATTAAGTTTGAATTTTTAAGCCCGTTTACATTCTTTGATAATGACAAACACTTTCGCAAATCATTTAACTCAGGACCGTTACATGTCAGTCTGATTCCACAAAACAACAGCAGAAGAGAAATAGCAATCAAACCTTATAAAAAGAGACAGTACATGCTGCATAGAAAAAAGACAGTGACAAAAGATGCAGCCACGCAATTAGAGTTCATTCCTAAAATGGCTTTAGCAGACGAATTTACTATGATATTTGAACTTTCTGTTAGAGCAGACAACCCTGATTCCCTACCTGTTGGTGTTAGCGACAACCTAATGAAAGGGATTCTTATTTCTTGGCAAAACTTGGATGTTGAATCAGTGAGATGTACTATCGTTATTCAAAACCGCGGTGAAGAAATTAAGGCAGTGTCGACCAGCGATAAAGTTATATTGAGTGTTGATCCAAACAATCTCAAAGAATTAACGTACATTAATGTTACTAATTTAGATCTCATTGGGTTTTATTACACTGAAAGCATTTTGTCTGATGATCTTCTTAAAATGATAGCAAGTGCAAATTAAATGTAAAAAAAAATTTTTTTAAATATAAAAAGATGTCCGTTAAAGTATATCCAAAAATACCGAAAGAAAATACTGACAAAGAAAAGACTGATGGTGGTGATGATCCTGAAATCAGAAAGTTCAGATTGTCTACCATTACAGAAATACAAAGAGAATTGGAAAAAGACCTCACTAACTATAACAGAACCAAACGAAGGTACTCTTGTTTGTTTAATTCAACAACATACTTAAATACTGGATTTGGAAGTCTAGGTACTTTAACAGCAGGAAGCTCTGTAGGGTTGTTAGCGACAGGGGTCGGATCAGTAGTAGCTTTGCCTCTAGGTTGTGTGTCATTGACGCTCGGGTTGTTTTCAATCAGTACGTCTGCTTTCAACAAAAAAATAAAAATAAAACTTCAAAAGCATACAGCCATGGTTCAATTAATAATGGCAAAACTTAGTTCATTTCGATTGATTATCAGTAAAGCTTTGCAAGACTCTCAAATTTCGGATGAGGAGTTCAATAGACTCCAAGCAGACTACAACGACTACAAAATGCAAAAGTTTGAACTTCAGAAAAAATCAAGAGCAAGTTTTTCACAACCGCAAGACATAGAAGCGATAAAAAAAGAATGTGAAAAAAAAATAAACGACACATTAAAATCTGTTCTAGGGAAATAACAATAAGAACTCCAAAGGGTGCTTATTCAATTCAATATGATTACAAGTTTAGAAAGTCTACTGACTATGACAGTTAGTTCTCCAGTGTCCAATTGAATACGAAAACTCAGGTGATTTAAACACACGCTTTGTGTTGTTTGAGTCGAGTGATTTTTTATTTACAACTGTTGTGTTTATCTCGTGTAACTTAGATTGTATTTTTATGTTGTCATGATAAAACGTCTTGGAGTCAAACAGTGCTTCTTTATAGTTATCGTGTGTCATGACCATTTGAACAACCGGTCTAGAAATTCCTTTTGCTTTTTTAATAACGCTAGTTTGGCTGGCAATTGAATACATCTTTGCTCTCAGTCCAACGTACTCTTTGATTATAGTTCCATTCAGTTCATCCTTCATCTTACCGATTACCTTTTTATTTACGGATGAATGCAATGGAGATTTACTTGGGTAGTCAGAGGTGTCATACCAGGAGTCAACACCTTTTGCTGAATCTGTCTCTAAATCTTTGTAAAAGTCTTCAGTCGGAATGTCTAGAATAAATGAGTCCGTGTCTGTGTACAATACTTTAGATTCTGGATAGAGTGGTTTAAAGTAGTCGTATAAAAATTCCAGCATCAATAGTTTAGAGAGTTCAAGAACAGCAAACCCAATGAAGACTGGTTTATCTAGTTTTACTTTAAGTTTTTTCATCATGATACCGTAAAGGTTGTCATGGAATTTTTTGAAGTCTTGATAATTAGGTTTTGAAGTTAATTTGATTGCTTTGTTTTCTTGTGTTACTAATCTGACGTCTTTGCGTTTGTGCGGGTTTTCCATTGTCTTTCCAAAACAACTGTTGTTCATTAGTTTAAAGAAGTCTTTTTCTGAGGCGTCAGTAGCTTGAGTTCTGAGATTAGTGTTCTTCATTATATATGGTTCCATAAACTTCCTCTGAGTGAACGAAATGATTCTATGAACTGCTGTTAGTCTTAATCCGTGACGTAAATAGAATTGTAGTAATCTATAATGACAGACGTATTTTTTTTTGTTCTGCAGATTAGGAACAAGTTTTGGTAACTCTGATCCCACCTGAAGTCTTTCTGCTGCTAACGGGTAGTCATTGTGCAGGTCATGGAGTTCATCCGGATAATCTAAGTCGACTTCTAAAATAAATCCTGTTTTGTAAGAATCTGGTAATTTTAAAAGCCATTCTAAGAACTCCGTGATATTAAAATCAAAAGGCGATGTTAACATTTTAAAATTACGTAATGGAAGTGACTGGCACATCGCCCAACCATAGAGATTGTTTGCATCTAAATACATGATATAATTTGATGGTTTAGTAGGATCGTAGTCGTCTAAGTATTTGTTGTTGGCCTTGCAGTAACCGTGTGAAGCCATAGAGATTCCTCCGCGTAGTCCGTCTTCAATCATCTGGAGAGTTGGTAGATCGGAGAGTAAGTCAATCTGTATTTTGGTAAATCTTAAGAAAGCATCCCAACTCATACCAGGAGCAGTGATATAATTAGCAGGGTCTAGACTGTAATGTTTCATACACGTTTTTCTGTAGTTCTCGAATACATCTGCAAGCAAACAAACGTCAGCCATCAAGTAGGCGTCGTGGTAGTCTCCCATGGTCTGGCATTTTAACTTAATCCACGCTGACTGAGCATGGTTGTAGTCAGAGTCGCTTATATCTTTTCCTTTTAAACTAGAGTAGAATGCACCTTTGGGAGGTAATTCAACTTCATCGAACCGCTCCCAACTACTCATGTACTCATAAGGGTATACTCCTTTTCGTACAAGTGCTGGATCAAAGTATTTTTCTGTTATAGTGCATTTGGATAGTGACTGACCTAAAGATTCTAACGAGCCCATCATATGTTGTAGTGAATCATAAAAAGATAATTGACCTAATGTAAATGTCATGTACTTTTCTGAAGACTGAGCTATACAACTGACGGTTCTAAATTCATCAGTAACTGCTTGTAGAATTAAATGAGAGTCATATCCACGTAGATTGTGAAAGAATATAGGCAGTTTCCAATTCTTTGGTTCAAACTTTAACTGGAGATTACAGGAGTTGTGTGCTGCTCCTCTGAATTTTCCACTAATGTGATCATGGTCTCGTACTTTATGGTTGTCTGGACAGTCAGGGGATTCCTCTTCCACAAACCCTTTTCTGCAAATCCAACATTCAGTAGCTGATTCGAATTGAATTAAATCTTCAGGCGTCATGATTAAATCTAATAAATTTAGTTGGTTAGATAGTTCATTTCGTAGTTTCATCATTCTCATTAAAAAGATTTTTGCAGCATCGGGTCCTCTATAAAGTTCAGGTTCAAAATGTATCCCATCTGATCTAACAACAATAAATGCGTATGAACAGATTTGATGATTATTCAATAAAACAGTTTTAGGAAGATTTTTAGGAGCTGGTCCTTGATAGGGTACAATGATTGACTCGAAATCAGCATAAACAACATAAGGACTTAATTGCAGTTTCTTCCAGTTTTTAAAGAACACCTTACTTCCTTCTTTCGGAGTAATAAGTTTAGTATTACAGTCAACAGATGAATTACAATGTTTTCTGTGTTCAACTGCTGCATAAATACTTGGCATTCTCTGTAAACATCTTCGACAGAATTCTTGTTTTTCTTTGTGATTTGTAGTAAAGAATATAAGTCTGCTCATTGTTCGAATTAAAGTGTAGTGTGTTTTTGTTCCATCTGTTACTAAGAGTAGATCAATATGTTTTTCGTCAGGATCACCAATCATGGGAGAGTTCTTTGATACTCGGATTGGTTTAAGGTTTTCTTCTATTGACCATGTGTAGACGTTAACAGAAATAGGTTTGTTCTGTTCTTCAAACTGATCAACTTCGCTTAGGCTTACAGGGAAGTCAATTCCATTAAAGTTTAATTCATTTATGTAAGGTTGATAGTTAATTACTCTTTCTGCGTTCTTTTTAACATAATGAAGTTTAGCTAAAACGCACCACATAAAACATTTATTATCAGTATTTTTAATGTTTAATACTGCACGCTTTAAAACAAGTTCTTTAGGTAAAGGAATAAATGAGTTTCCTACGATGGGGGCATATTTACTCTCCTTTAATTTAATTTCTAATACTCCTCCTTCTGACCAACCAGATCCTCTCAGTTTTGCCTCTTCTGATGCGTTAATGAACTGGGTGATTAAATTGTCTGCCCAGGTTTCTGTAAAATCATTATAAGTCAGAACTACTTGCTGTTTAGTAGAGACCCATACTTGAAGCTGCTCACCTTGGATTGTTTCATAATCTACGTACACTGCTAACATTACTTTAACTGGTGGTTCTATAGCTAGTTTTTCAGGTATTTGCGAAATAGCATGTTTTACACTTTCTAGTACATTTTTTGGATCAATAACTTCTAAATCCGTTTCTTTAAAAACTTTGTCTAAGTGCTCAATTATTTCATCAAGTGCCATTGTCATGTTGAGTTCCTTTTTCTAACTCAAATTATTTTGTTTAATTAAAAATAATTAATTTTGTTTCACCTAAAAGTAGTGTTTTTTCTTCCGAATTGACAGAATAAGGGGGGAGACGAATTTTTACTTTTTTTACCCCTTAAAGTAGCGTTTTTGTATCTAAAAAGGGGTTTAAAAAAGTTAGATTTTTTGGTTCTCTATGCTGGAGACGAGTGTTAACAAAAGGCATGAAATGAAAAGGAGCTGAGAAAAGCTACTGTGAAGACGTTGATAGCAGGTCAAGGGGTTACGCCGGCGCCACACACGCGTAAAATTGTACGGGGATGCGATGCGATGGGGTATCACGTGAGTCATGATTCACGTGAAATACTTCCGTCTAAAAATAAACTCTGCCATTATTCGCTCAAGTAGACCCAATACATGAATTTTCACGTGAATCATGACGCACATCGTCAAAATCGTATAAAATTGTATACATTCTTGCCATACCTAATCAATAGTTTATCTTCAATGCACTAATCGCACCTAGATGGTTGAATAATAATTATTATACAGTCAAAGAGTGATAACTTCGCAGCCTACAAACCTTGCAAAGCATGAAGCCAACTTTCTCAATTCCCACCTGGAAGGTGAAAAAGTGGAAGGTGGGAAGTGTTAGCGTTGTTGTAGGCAGTGAGTGAGTTCACAATGATCCCCAGCTGTAGTGTAGATGAAAAGGGTGGGAGTAAAAAAAAAAAACCGGCTTTAGTCAGCTGCGGAATGCGAGCTCTTCGTATATTCAGGCTTTTTGGTGTGTAACTTTCTAAAACCTTGACGCACGCACACTAAACAATATAAGGCTAAACCCGAATCACATCAGTTTCAATGTCAGTTTCGTGTTGGAATTGTGATATATAGTTACGTGCACTCACACAAACACGCACTCGCGTGAATTGCAGGCATGGATGCAACATTGCAGGAAAATGCACTTGCACATACACATTCATACACACGTGAGCGTCCACTTATGTTATATGCACCTACACACACACACATACAAACATAACTCACTTCTTGCACGCATACAAACGCACGCACGCACACACATACATACATAACACACACATACAGACACACACACCTACACACACACAAACACACGCGCTCGCGCACACACATACATACAACACGCACAAACAGCATACGCAAACAACACATACATGCCTACACTCATACCGACTAAAGTGAGCAACAGAGTCTCTCTCTGATCTCTCTCATCTCTCTCTCTCTCCTCTCTCTCTCCTTCTCTCTCTCTACATCTCTCTCTCTCTCCCCCCTCTCTCTCTCTCTTTCTGCTCGCACACATGCATAGTTTGCACACTCAAACAATGTTACTGAGCTAATGAGACGACTATTTGCAACGTACATCGACAAAACAGACTTACTGTTTGTTTATTTAAACGGGCTGGTTGATTTGTCAACATTAGTATCGACCAATACACAATGCAATTCCATTAATTATCTGATTATATCTGATTAGTTTGTGGTCGGAAACCGTGCAGTGCGTGTGTGTGTGCGTGTTATGAGTGTGTTGTGTGTGGGTGTGTGTGTGTGTGTGTGTGTGTGTGTGTGTGCGTGTGTGCGTGTGCGTGTGTGTGTGTGTGTTGTGCATGTTGTGTGTGTGTTTGTGTGACTGTGTGTGTCGCGTTGTGTGTGTGCGTGTGTGCTCTGGCCGCGTGCGCGTGGTACGTGGATTATGTGTGCGTGTGTGTGTGTGTGTGTTTGTGCGTGTTATGTTTGTTCTCCCGTAAGTGATAATAGACAAAAATGTGTGCATATTAAATATTTTTTAAAAATAGAGAGTGAGAGAGAGAGAGAAGCAACGAGGAGACCGAGTAGAGACCGAGAGAGAGAGAGAGAGATAAAAGAGTGTGTGTGTGTTGTGGTGTGTGTGTGTGTTGTGTGTGGTGTGTGTGTGTGTGTGTGTGTGTGTGGTTGTGTGTGTGGTGTGGTGTGTGTGTGTGTGTGTGCGTGCGTGCGTGCGTGCGTGCAGGAGCTTGCATGAACTGAATAATGTTTTAGATCCTCTATTTCTTGGGCTTTTTGTTCCATTTCGTTGTTGCATAATTTAATAGCTGTAGACACACACCCTTTCGATAATGATAATGCAGCATCGAAGTGGAATGATTGCTCGTACTTTTGTGAAAATCTATCAAGCATAATTAATTATATTAGAGGGATTATGACATTCATGCCACAGCTGTTTCGGGAGGCAACATTTAGTTTTTCTGTATTTTCATAAGTTTTTTTCAAGCAAACTTTAGTTAGCTATAAGTAACTTTTCATAAATAACAGTCGAGAATATGTTGTAGTATGTGCCTAGATTACTTATAGTCAGTGGATATTGCAAGATTTTCACTCATAGGCAATCTTATACATGTTTCTGATACTAAGTATATTATTTCTACTAAATATGTTGCATGATACTGCTCAACAAAAAAAAGTTTTTACCATAAATCTGAGGGAAGAAATATATTTGAAATACTATGTAGAGCTTACAGCCAAAATATCGTACCAACAATAGCTTGGTGCAGTCTTTATCTAAGATTTCTAGATTCAGGCTTTTAACTAAATAGCTTGATTTTGTGTAGGACGGAACAGCTGTGATGCGGATTCCTTGAAAACCAGCGACTAAAGTTTCCTCAAAAGAGTTGATCT
>CM065707.1:215933-220973 GCA_017654935.2 Phymorhynchus buccinoides | reverse complement strand
AATGCTTTTTTATTTGTAACACAGACCGCCCACGCGCGCACACATACACACACGCACGCAAGTACACACACACAACACACACACACAACACACGCAACGGCACACACGCACAGCACACGGCACACGCACACGCACACGCACACGCACACGCACGCACCCACACAACACACACAAGCCGGTCGCCGTTTTGCTGAGGACTGTTGCGAGGAAATCATCTGCAGCTGGTCTGGTTAAGATTAAGATTAAGACGACCAGACTCGCGTTGTGAGGCGCAGCTGGAGGTTTCTGGATGGAGAGGATGGCTGGGGTCTTGAAGGATGGCGCGAGCTTTCCTGGTAGTCGCCTTCCTGTTGATGTCAGCTGGAGGTTTCTAGATGGAGAGGATGGCTGGGGTCTTGAAAGATGGCGCGAGCTTTCCTGGTAGTCGCCTTCCTGTTGATGTCAGCTGGAGGTTTGGTGATGGAGAGGATGGCTGGGGTCTTGAAAGATGGCGCGAGCTTTCCTGGTAGTCGCCTTCCTGTTGATGTCAGCTGGAGGTTTCTAGATGGAGAGGATGGCTGGGGTCTTGAAGGATGGCGCGAGCTTTCCTGGTAGTCACCTTCCTGTTGATGTCGGCCAGAGGAGTGAGGCCATGTCCGATGACCTTGGCAGCAACAGCCATCACCCTGTTCAACCTATCCTTGTCGGCTTTCTTCAGGGAGCTGAAGAAGCACAGCTGGTTGAAGAGGAGGACAGGCTGAACGATGGACTGGTAAAACAGGTTCAGGATGGTGCTGCTGACCTTGCACTGCCGAAGCTTGCGGGGGAAGAAGAGGCGCTGACTGGCCTTCCTGCAGTAGGCGTCAATGTTTGGGGTCCACTCCAGCTTGTCGTCAATCACCGTACCGAGGTACTTGTATGTGTGCACGATGCGCACTTCCTCGCCCTTGATGACAAGCGGGTGGATGCTGCCCTGGTTCCTGCAGCAGGCGTCGATATTGGGGGTCCACTCCAGCTTGTCGTCTATCACCGTGCCGAGGTACTTGTATGTGTGCACGATGCGCACCTCCTCGCCCTTGATGACAAGCGGGTGGATGCTGCCTGCATTCCTGCGGAAGTCGATGACTAACTCCTCCGTCTTGCTGACGTTCGGCTCCAGGAAATTCCTGTCACACCAGTCCACCAGCTCGCTGACAGCCTCTCAGTATCGGGATTCGTCAGAGTTCTGCAACAGTCCCGAGAGTGAAGATCCAGGAGATGATGATGGGGTTGACAGACATGGACAGGAATTTGCAGATCATGAGGTGAGGTTGGATAGTGTTAAAGGCACTGGAAAAGTCAATGAAGAGAATTCTTGCGTAGGTTTTGGGTTTGTCAAGATGCTGGAGCAGATCACTATGCTAATGAGAGCCACGAGCAGATGGTGCAGCAGAGTCAGGATGGCGTCCTGCGTGTCTCGGGAGCTGGAGTGGGCGAACTGCAGCGGATCCTGGTGGTCCTCAGTTTCCCTCCCTTATGTAGAATAGTCTGCCTTATGTAGAATAGTCTGCCTTATGTAGAATAGTCTGCCTTATGTAAAATAGTCTGCCTTATGTAGAATAGTCTGCCTTATGTAGAATAGTCTGCCTTATGTAGAATAGTCTGCCTTATGTAGAATAGTCTGCCTTATGTAGAATAGTCTGCCTTATGTAAAATAGCCTGCCTTATGTAGAATAGTCTGCCTTATGTAGAATAGTCTGCCTTATGTAGAATATCTCTATAGTGTAATGTGATGATGTGACGTCAAAGTGACGTATGCCCAATACCACTGTCTAACACTGACGTCATATATTAGCTAGGCTTTATTTAATGGCTTCACTGCGTTGTATCTTAAAGGCCCATACGCTTCTCGTAAAATAACGTGTAGAATGATGCAAAATCGATCTGGATTGTAAACTCTGACATTATTCAAAGTCACAGACAAGCATAAAACTGAACGCAATCATACTGTTAGCTCAAAGTTAGCAAAAATGCACTGACCTTTTTTCTTCTGTGTACTCTGCTATCTTGAAATCTCGTCATGGGGCAATTAGCTCAAATGACGCAGCTAAGGGTAGTCAGTCGGCCTAGTTTAGTAGTAGTCCAGGCGAAATTAAGCTTGACCTTGTTTTGTGATATATATTATGTTTTTAAGTCGATCTAACATGATTTGAGGGTGCTGAATCCAAATCCGTTGGAGGCCAAGTTGTAAAAGTTGGGCATTTTGAGCTATGACGAAATATTCAAAATGGCCACTATGGGACTCTAAAGAACTGTTAAAACATGCACTTACTGTAATTATGGTGTATCTAATGCTTTTATTTGTAAGAAAAATAGTATAGTTTGCTGAAATGATTCAAACTATGTTAAATATATTTCCTATTTTTGTACTTATTAGCCCCCAGCCACTCTGTGGAGAGGGCTATCACGATTTTGTGTCCCTTTCATTTGCCTGGCAATTATCTTAAGAACAATGTCAGAGGATCACTTCAAATTTGTGTGCTACTATTTTAATGAAACTGATGTGCCCCTCAGTATGCCTTGTTGACCTTGACATTTGACCTTGAGTATGTGATTTTAATGTATCAACTATACTTTTTCAACTTTTGCACTGCTGTGGTAAAATAAGCTATGTTGTTTTTTTCCTAAGCTAACATGTATAGAGACTATTGAATTCCTGATACCCATTTTTATTAAACCTTTCATCTTAAATGCTTGAACTTGAATTTGCATTGAATATTTTAACACTTTTTGTTTTTATATGTTTTAAATCTTTGCAGTAATGGTCTCATGATTGGTGCATTAGCCAATTTATAGGTGGGTAAAAGTGCCGACGTGCAATGAAATGTTGGTCATTTACCCACCTATAAAATAAAATATAATATCGACACTGATCGCAGTGTTGTTCTGCTTGGCGCTTAACAACAAAGGCCAAGCGTTACGATGAAGGCTAGAGATGTCATCAGTACTTAGGTTAGCATCTATATAACCATAAGCTAATGTACCAATTATGAGACAGTTACTGCAATGATTTAAAATATATTAAAGCAAAAAGTTGAAATATTCAATGCTAATTCAAGGTCAAGCATTTAAGATGAAAGGCTTAGGCATAAAACAGGCATCCTCCACAAACCTTAGCTTAGAAACATTTTACGACAGCAGTGCAAAAGTTGAAAAAGTATAGTTGATACAATAAAATCACATTCTCAAGGTCAAAGGTCAAGGTCAACAAGGCATACTGAGGGGCACATCAGTTTCATTAAAATAGTAGCACACAAATTCGAAGTGATCCTGTGACATGGTTCTTAAGATAATTGCCAGGCAAATGAAAGGACACGAAATATCGTGATAGCCCTTTCCGCAGTGGCTGGGGGCTAATAAGTACTAAAATAGGATATAGTTCACATAGTTTGAATCATTTCAGCAAATTATTCTATTTTTCTTACCCAAAAAAGCATTAGATACAAAATAATTACGGTAAGTGCATGTTTTTACAGTTCTCTAGAGTCCCATGTCGGCCATTTTGAATATTACGTCATAACTCAAAATGCCCAACATTTACAACTTAGCCTCCAACGGATTTTGATTCAGCACCCTCAAATCATGTTAGATCAACATAGAAACCTAATATATCACACAAAACAAGGTAAACTTTATAATTTCGCCTGGACTAGAACAAGAAGAGAGGAACTTGAAGGTGTACAACTTAGCGTCATAATAATAATACGTATCCTCTGACAGCGTTACGTCATAAGCTAGGTCTGAAAGTGTCCCAACAAGTTCTATTATTAAAAACGGGCCACAAACAGGTAAAATAATTTGTCTTCAAATAGTTCAACATCAGTCACAGGTGCCGTATTGATTTCCCCTAATCTACGTCACGCCAAATGGATTATCGCACAAATCCCATTTTTGGTGAGATTCAATGGCAGCTGGCAAAATCTGCCCCAGGAGACCGATTTTTGCGAAATAAAAGTGTGTGCGTTCACTTTATCTTGAAGAATGTGACATAAAAGGTAGGTTACATAGATACAGTTTGTATACTGTGTCTATGTGTAGTAGGAAATAATGCTGAAACGTTTTCCAGAACGTTTTTAGGTCCGAATGGAGATGCGTATGGTCCTTTAAGTCATATTTCTGTTTCTGTTTATATACGTCGCAGACGCCACTTCTGACGATAAATCGCGACGGAACTTGGAGAGCGCATGAACCTACTAGAAAACATAGAACGAGAAAGACCTACTGCTTACCTTGGCTAGGCTTTGTTTCTTAGCTTTACTGTGTTCTATCGTAAGTCATATATTATTATTAGCTTGGCTTTGTTTCTTAGCTTTACTGTGTTGTATCGTAAGTCATATATTAGTTTGGCTTTGTTTCTTAGCTTTACTGTGTTGTATCGTAAGTCATATATTAGCTTGGCTTTATTTCTTAGCTTCACTGTGTTCAATGTTGTATCGTAAGTCATATAATATATTAGCTTGGCTTTGTTTCTTAGCTTTACTGTGTTGTATCGTAAGTCATATATTAGCTAAACTTTATTTCTTAGCTTCAATGTGTTGTATCTTAAGTCATATATTAGCTAAACTTTATTTCTTAGCTTCAATGTGTTGTATCTTAAGTCATATATTAGCTTGGCTTTATTTCTTAGCTTCACTGTGTTCAGTGTTGTATCGTAAGTCATATATTAGCTTGGCTTTATTTCTTAGCTTCAATGTGTTGTATCTTAAGTCATATATTAGCTAAACTTTATTTCTTAGCTTCAATGTGTTCAGTGTTGTATCGTAAGTCATATATTAGCTTGGCTTTGTTTCTTAGCTTTACTGTGTTGTATCGTAAGTCATATATTAGCTTGGCTTTGTTTCTTAGCTTCACTGTGTTCAGTGTTGTATCGTAAGTCATATATTAGCTTGGCTTTATTTCTTAGCTTCAATGTGTTGTATCTTAAGTCATATATTAGCTAAACTTTATTTCTTAGCTTCAATGTGTTCAGTGTTGTATCGTAAGTCATATATTAGCTTGGCTTTGTTTCTTAGCTTCACTGTG
>CM065707.1:185933-210933 GCA_017654935.2 Phymorhynchus buccinoides | reverse complement strand
ATATTGTTGACAGTCGCAAGACAAGTGGTGCATATGTATGTATGTGTGCGCATACACGGCGTGGCATGCGTATGAGCGTGTGTGTATAAGTAAAAAAAGCTGACTGATTCTGTTCATCAATCTTTTGCGCGTGATATTAAGCTGATCATATTCAGTCCCTGGAAAGCCAGTGATTATCCTTGTAATCTGCTGTCTATATTCTGACAGTGCTGTGGAGACCTTTACTATATGAGGCTTTCACTGCATAGTTTATATTGTATCATAATCTGTTGTCTATATTCTGACAGTGCTGTGGAGACCTTTACTATATGAGGCTTTCACTGCATAGTTTATATTGTATCATAATCTGCTGTCTATATTCTGACAGTGCTGTGGAGACCTTTACTATATGAGGCTTTCACTGCATAGTTTATATTGTATCATAATCTGTTGTCTATATTCTGACAGTGCTGTGGAGACCTTTACTGTATGAGGCTTTCACTGCATAGTTTATATTGTATCATAATCTGTTGTCTATATTCTGACAGTGCTGTGGAGACCTTTACTGTATGAGGCTTTCACTCTATAGTTTATATTGTATCATAATCTGTTGTTTATATTCTGACAGAGCTGTGGAGACCTTTACTGTATGAAGCTTTCACTGCATAGTTTATATTGTATCATAATCTGTTGTTTATATTCTGACAGAGCTGTGGAGACACAGACTGTATGAGGCTTTCACTCTATAGTTTATATTGTGTCATCTGCTGTCTATATTCTGACAGTGCTGTGGAGACCTTTACTGTATGAGGCTTTCACTGCATAGTTTATATTGTGTCATGATCTGATGTCTATGTTCCGACAGTGCTGTGGAGACCTTTACTATATGTAAATGTAATGGTGTTGTACACATAATATTGTGTTATATTGTATATTGTATCATTTGTCCAAAATAAACATTGGTGTGATGGTGTTCTACATGTATATGTGTTATATTGTTGACAGTCGCTATTGGGTGCATAATTATATATGTAGCCTATGCATACGCTTGAGCGTGAAAGCTGTCGACTAGGCCTAAGCCTGTTAATCGTTAAAGGGTAAAATATTGTGCACCTTGTGTGAAAGTGATTCCATTCAAACACTGGAAAACCAATGATTATTCTATAATCTGCTGTCTATATTCTGACAGTGCTGTGAAGACTTTGGAGTTATGAGGCGTTCCATGATGTCTATATTGTACATTGTGTAAAGAAGCGTTGGCGTAAGGCTGCTGTATTGCCTTCTATTGTCGACAGTGCTGTGAAGACTTTGGAGTTATGAGGCGTTCCATGATGTCTATATTGTACATTGTGTAAAGAAGCGTTGGCGTAAGGCTGCTGTATTGCCTTCTATTGTCGACAGTGCTGTGAAGACTTTGGAGTTATGAGGCGTTCCATGATGTCTATATTGTACATTGTGTAAAGAAGCGTTGGCGTAAGGCTGCTGTATTGCCTTCTATTGTCGACAGTGCTGTGAAGACTTTGGAGTTATGAGGCGTTCCATGATGTCTATATTGTACATTGTGTAAAGAAGCGTTGGCGTAAGGCTGCTGTATTGCCTTCTATTGTCGACAGTGCTGTGAAGACTTTGGAGTTATGAGGCGTTCCATGATGTCTATATTGTACATTGTGTCATTTGTCTAAAAGAAGCGTTGGCGTAAGGCTGCTGTATTGCCTTCTATTGTCGACAGTCGCAGGTGGCTGCTGTATTGCCTTCTATTGTCGACAGTCGCAGGTGGCTGCTGTATTGCCTTCTATTGTCGACAGTCGCAGGTGGCTGCTGTATTGCCTTCTATTGTCGACAGTCGCAGGTGGCTGCTGTATTGCCTTCTATTGTTGACAGTCGCAGGTGGCTGCTCGTGTTTGTATGCGTTCACATCCACGATTGGGCGTTAAAGCTGACGACTAGGCCTACGCTTGTTCATGTGTGTGTGTGTGCATGCGTGCGTGCGTGCGTGCATGCGTGCGTGCATACGTGATTATCCTTTCATCTGCTGTCTGTATTCTGACAGTGTCGCGTGTGTGTGTGTGTGTGTGTGCGTGTGCGTGCGTGCGTGTGCGTGCGTGCGTGCGTGCGCGCGCGCGCGCGCGTGTGTGTGTGTGTGTGTGTGTGTGTGTGTGTCAAGTCAAGTCAAGTCAAAATGATTTTTATTGAGGATAAAGGAGTAAGCTTGACAGCTTTTTTTCATCCTGTCCTCAGAATGAAAAGTAATACGAAAGCAACTCGAAAAATAACTCATCATGCAAAACAAAACATTCCAAACTACTAAACATTAGCCTAATAATATAACGCATTGAAATAACTCTATTGAGAGAGAGAGAGAGAGAGAGAGAGAGAGAGAGAGAGAGAGAGAGAGAGAGAGAGAGAATAAATGAATGGGATATTGAAGTGAATGTGGTTGTCCCTTCCCCATTTCATTTCCTCCCCATCACCCATATTAACAAATGTCCCGGACACAATGGAACAAAGCAAAGAACAATCAAAGTATAAACATTGTAAAGTATCAATTAAAAGGACATATCCCGACGGAATAGGTGCTAAATTTCTAAAGTTAGAGACTAATTCATAGGGTTTCTAACATATGAAATTTAAGTGCTTTCATAAATGTCTGTCTTGATGTACACGATTTTAAATTAAAAGATAAATTGTTCCACGCCGTACAGCCTGAGTACAATAAACTAGATTTATAAAGATTATTACGGGGTCTGGGAAAAGAAAGTTTGTGTGTATGTCTGCTTTCGTTGCTAACAAAACGTTGGGTGATTTTCTTAGGGGCTATTCCATTCACAACGCTGTACATGCATACACATTTGTTATATAATAGTCTTTCCTTAAATGGCAGGATGTTTAAAGATTTGTAATCACATTTAGTGAGTGAACTGGACTTCAACTGTATTAATTTTATGGCTCGTTTGTGTAAACGATTTAATTGTTTCAGATTTGTTTCGCTGCTATTGTCCCAAAGAGTTGATGCATAATTTTTATAAGGGATAAGATATGTGCATGAAAAAAGCTTTTTCGTGCGTCACGATTCAAAAATCTTTTTATTCTTGCAAGTTGATATATTCTTTTTGAAATGCGTTTGCCAAGATTAGATATATGATTTGACCATGATAAATTATTGTCTATAACAACACCTAAGACTTTATGTGAAGATACTTCTTCTATCTTTTGATCTTGAATGAACAATGATGGGAACGAGGAGTTCATTTTCTGTCTTTTTTGTCTCGTGGTAACATACATGCATTTCGTTTTGGTAGCATTTAGAGACATATGATTTTCTTCAGTCCAGTTCACTAATTTTTCAACATTTTTCTGGAGGTCATTTACCAATTCGTTAGGGTTAGGGTTAGGGGTGTATGTGTGTGTGTGTTGTTTGTGTGTGTGTGTGTGTGTGTGTGTGTGTGTGTGTGATGATTATTGTGTGTCTGTGTGTGTGTGTTGGGGGGGGGGGTGTGTATGTGTGGGTGGGTGGGGGGGGGGTTGACCTCAAGTTCGTGTGAGTGTTTTGTGTGTTGTCTAGCTTTTCATTTTGTTAGTATTGTTTTTATCATGATTGTAAGCGCTGTGTGTGTGTGTGTGCGTGCGTGCGTGTGTGTGTGTGTCCATAGGAGGAGGGGAGTCATCTCGACATGATGGATGGACTGATTGTAGACCTGCTGCAGGAAAAATGGAAGACCTTTGTCCGTTACAGGTGAGAAATGGAAGACCGTTGTCCGTTACAGGTGAGAAATGGAAGACCTTTGTCCGTTACAGGTGAGAAATGGAAGACCGTTGTCCGTTACAGGTGAGAAATGGAAGACCTTTGTCCGTTACAGGTAAGAAATGGAAGACCTTTGTCCGTTACAGGTGAGAAATGGAAGACCTTTGTCCGTTACAGGTGAGAAATGGAAGACCTTTGTCTGTTACAGGTGAGAAATGGAAGACCTTTGTCCGTTACAGGTAAGAAATGGAAGACCTTTGTCCATTACATGTGAGAAATGGAAGACCTTTGTCCGTTATAAGTGAGACATGGAAGACCTTTGTCCGTTGCAGGTGAGAAATGGAAGACCTTTGTCCATTATTGATGAACACTGGAAGACCTTTGTCCGTTATTGATGAACACTGGAAGACCTTTGTCCGTTAGACGTGAGAAATGGAAGACCTTTGTCCGTTATAAGTGAGACATGGAAGACCTTTGTCCGTTGCAGGTGAGAAATGGAAGACCTTTGTCCATTATTGATGAACACTGGAAGACCTTTGTCCGTTATTGATGAACACTGGAAGACCTTTGTCCGTTAGACGTGAGAAATGGAAGACATTTGTCCGTTATAGGTGAAAAATGGAAGACCTATATCTGTTAATAATAATAATAATAATAGTACATTTATATAGCGCTTTACCTCAAGATGAGCCCAAAGCGCTTTACAATCAATTATTCATCAACAGACAACAAAAACAGCATTCAAGAAT
Organism: Phymorhynchus buccinoides; assembly: GCA_017654935.2. NCBI lineage: Eukaryota > Metazoa > Mollusca > Gastropoda > Neogastropoda > Raphitomidae > Phymorhynchus > Phymorhynchus buccinoides. Next base: position 206,463 of record CM065707.1, on the reverse strand, counting down.
GACACCAACCAGCAACAACGCATATACAAAGCAACTCTCTCTCTAACACACACACACACACACACACACACACACACACACACACACACACACACACACACACACACACACACATTTATCCACGCCAACTCGTTCATACCCCATTCGGTAAGCTACAGCAACCGAGCCGCACGGACTGACCACATACACCAACACACATACACAAACACCTTCACACACAACGTACGCACGCAGACAGACACACAGACACGCACACAGACACACAGACACGCACACAGACACACACATGTGTGCACACACAACCCACAAAATCAAAACACACACAAGCACACATGTATGCACACATGCATGCTCACTCACACACACACACACACCACACACACACACACACACACACACACACACACACACACACACACACACTCACACAAACGCACACACAAAACACAGCACAAACCTCTTATTCAATCTTCCCTCACGTGCACACAACGATAGACAACTGATCAAATATTTAGGGTGCAGCAGGAAAAAGATGGGTTTTAAGAGAGGTTTTGAATGAGGAGACTGAGTTGGAGTGTCGGAGAGGAGAAGGCAGAGAATTCCAAAGAGATGGTGCTTGACAAGAAAAAGAACGTTGGCCAGCAGATTTAAGACGGATGGAGGGAAGGGAAAGGAGATGAGAATCAGAAGACGAACGTAGTTGGCGAGCTGGGACATAGAGATGAAGAAGATCAGAGAGATACAAGGGAGCTTGATCATTCAGTGACTTGAAGACGAGGAAGAGAATTTTGTAGTCAATAATTATGTGATTGAACTGGGAGCCAATGTAGGGAACGAAGAACCGGAGTGATGTGATCGTACCTTATAGGTGAACAATGGAAGACCTTTAACCATTATTAATGAACACTGGAAGACCTTTGTCCGTTAGACGTGAGAAATGGAAGACATTTGTCCGTTATAGGTGAAAAATAGGAAGACCTATATCTGTTATAGGTGAACAATGGAAGACCTTTAACCGTTATTAATGAACACTGGAAGACCTTTGTCCGCTACAGGTGAGACATGGAAGACATAATGATAATGGGTAGGCGCTGCGCTTGCGGCAACGCGCTCTCCAGGGGAGAGCAGCCTGAATTTCACATAGATAAGTCTCTGTGACTAGAATATATCAAAATACCAACTTTCTCAACAGACTGTCAACAGATTTTAGTGAAATGCTGTGCACTGTTTATGAAGAGAGCATTTCCCAACAGACTGTCAACAGACTTCAGTGAAATGCTGTGCACTGTTTGTGAAGAGAGCATTTCCCAACAGACTGTCAACAGACTTCAGTGAAATGCTGTGCACTGTTTGTGAAGAGAGCATTTCTCAACAGACTGTCAACAGATTTCAATGAAATGCTGTGCACTGTTTATGAAGAGAGCATTTCTCAACAGACTGTGCAGTGTTTATGAAGAGAGCATTTCTCAACAGACTGTGCAGTGCTTATGAAGAGAGCATTTCTCAACAGACTGTGCAGTGTTTATGAAGAGAGCATTTCTCAACAGACTGTGCAGTGCTTATGAAGAGAGCATTTCTCAACAGACTCTGCAGTGTTTATGAAGAGAGCATTTCTCAACAGACTGTGCAGTGCTTATGAAGAGAGCATTTCTCAACAGACTGTGCAGTGTTTATGAAGAGAGCATTTCTCAATAGACTGCAGTGTTTATGAAGAGAGCATTTCTCAACAGACTGTCAACAGATTTCAATGAAATGCTGTGCAGTGTTTGTGAAGAGAGCATTTCTCAACAGACTGTGCAGTGTTTGTGAAGAGAGCATTTCTCAACAGACTGTCAACAGATTTCAATGGAATGCTGTGCATTGTTTGTGAAGAGAGCATTTCTCAACTGACTGTGAACAGATTTTAGTGAAATGCTGTGCAGTGTTTATGAAGAGAGCATTTCTCAACAGACTGAACAGAGTTCAATTAAATGCTGTGCAGTGTTAGGGTATTACCCAAAGTGTTCCGGTGAACATAGTGTTTGTGAAGAGAGCATTTCTCAACAGACTGTGAACAGATTTTAGTGAAATGCTGTGCAGTGTTTATGAAGAGAGCATTTCTCAACAGACTGAACAGAATTCAATGAAATGCTGTGCAGTGTTAGGGTATTACCCAAAGTGTTCCGGTGAACATGTTCATCTGGAATCAGCAAGGGGAGCCTTCATTTGTAATTATTATTAGGGTTCATTCCAGCGTTGTGAACATGCCTTCAAAGAAATGTTCAGGTCATTACGCTGTTATATTATTAGGGTTTATTCCAGCGTTGTGAACATGCCTTCAAAGAAATGTTCAGGTCATTACGCTGTTATGCTCTAGAAGTCAAACCACTTCAAATGCTTGTTTGCGTGCGCACATCTGTGTGTGTGTGCGCGCGTGCGCGTGTATTCATGCGTGCACCTGTGTGTGCGTGTCTGTGTGGGAATGTGTGTGCGTCTACCTGTGTGGGTATGCGTATATATGTGTGTGTTTATGTGTCTGTGTGTATGTGAGCGTGTCTGTGGTTGTTGGTGTGTTGGTAAGTGTGTGTGTGTATGTATGAGTGTGCGTGTGCGTGTGCGTGTGCGTGTGCGTGCGTGTGTGTGTGTGTGTGTGTGTGTGAGAGAGAGAGAGAGTGTCTGTGTGTGTGTGTGTGTGTGTGTGTGCGTGCGTGTGAGTTTGTGTGTGTGTGTGCATGTGCGTTTGTGTGTGTATGTGTTTGTGCTGCATGTCCATACTATCTGTCTGTTATGTCGGTCGTTTTCTGCTGTTCGTGTTCTACTTCTGTCTGTCAGGTTCTACCGTCGTTTTCTGCTGTTCGTGTTCTACTCTGTCTGTCAGGTTTTACCGTCGTTTTCTGCTGTTCGTGCTCTACTTCTGTCTGTTCTGTCTGTCAGGTTTTACCGTCGTTTTCTGCTGTTCGTGCTCTACTTCTGTCTGTTCGTGCCTGCCTTCGCCCTGAGGCCAGGCACAGACCTGTGTGCTCAGAGCAACGACACTGAGCATCTGTCCGGGTGTGACCAGACATCCCACAACAGGACCATGGACCCCTGCTACCTCCTGAGGCCCTACAGGAGGGAGGATGTGGTGAGTGGTGACATCATGGACCCCTGCTACCTCCTGAGGCCCTACAGGAGGGAGGATGTGGTGAGTGGTGACATCATGGACCCCTGCTAACTCCTGAGGCCCTACAGGAGGGAGGATGTGGTGAGTGGTGACGTCATGGACCATGGACCCCTGCTACCTCCTGAGGCCCTACAGGAGGGAGGATGTGGTGAGTGGACGACATGGACATGGACCCCTGCTAACTCCTGAGGCCCTACAGGAGGGAGGATGTGGTGAGTGGTGACGTCATGGACCATGGACCCCTGCTACCTCCTGAGGCCCTACAGGAGGGAGGATGTGGTGAGTGGTGACATCATGGACCCCTGCTACCTCCTGAGGCCCTACAGGAGGGAGGATGTGGTGAGTGGTGACACTATGGACCCCTGCTACCTCCTGAGGCCCTACAGGAGGGAGGATGTGGTGAGTGGTGACATCATGGACCCCTGCTACCTCCTGAGGCCCTACAGGAGGGAGGATGTGGTGAGTGGTGACATCATGGACCCCTGCTAACTCCTGAGGCCCTACAGGAGGGAGGATGTGGTGAGTGGTGACATCATGGACCCCTGCTACCTCCTGAGGCCCTACAGGAGGGAGGATGTGGTGAGTGGTGACATCATGGACCCCTGCTAACTCCTGAGGCCCTACAGGAGGGAGGATGTGGTGAGTGGTGACACTATGGACACAGACCATCTATCAGGGTGTGACCAGACATCATGGACCATGGACTTAGGGTTTTGTTTCCAAAATAATCGAGAAAATTGTCCTTGCACAATTGTCTAACCATTTGTCAGCAAACAATTTGTTCAACCCCCTCCAGTCTGCATATCGACCTGCTCACAGCACTGAAACGGCTCTGACTAAAGTTCTTAACGATCTCCTCTTAGCTCCTGACAATGGAACAGTGTCAGTCTTGACTCTCCTAGATCTGTTGGCTTCATTTGATACAATAGATCACGCCATTCTTCTCTCTCGGCTGGAACGTGTTTTTGGAATCCATTCTACAGTTCTACAGTGGTTCTCCTCATATCTAACAAATCGCTTTCAGACTGTCTTGATCAACAACTGCAGTTCAGATTCAATGTTGATTTCTTGTGGTGTACCTCAAGGATCTGTATTGAGGCCAGTTCTCTTTGTCCTGTACACTGCTCCTCTCTCTGATGTTTTTGCTAGTCACTCTGTTATTGACCATTCCTTTGCTGATGATACCCAGCTTCAAAAATCGGCAGAACCTACCCAACTAGACAGCACTATTCAGTCTATGGAATCCTGCACTCATGATGTCAAATCCTGGATGACTTGCAACAAATTAAAACTTAATCAGTTAATGATGACAAGACGGAAGCTCTGATAATTATAATTGTACTGTACTGTATTGTATTGTATTGTATTGTATTGTATTGTATTGTATTGTATTGTATTGTATTGTATTGTATTGTACTGTACTGTACTGTATTATACTGTACTGTACTGTATTGTATTGCACTGTATTGTACTGTTGTATTGTATTGTATTGTACTGTACTATATTGTACTGTATTGTATTGTACTGTATTGTATTGTACTGTATTGTATTGTATTAAATTGTACTGTACTGTATTGTACTGTACTGTATTGTATTGTACTGTATTGTATTGTATTGTATTGTATTATATTTGTATTGTATTGTACTGTAATATTGTACTGTACTGTACTGTATTGTACTGTACTGTACTGTATTGTACTATATTGTATTGTATTGTACTATATTGTATTGTATTGTATTGTATTGTACTATATTTGTATTGTATTGTATTGTATTGTATTGTACTATATTGTATTGTATTGTACTGTATTGTGCTGTATTGTATTGTATTGTACTATATTGTATTGTATTGTACTGTATTGTACTATATTGTATTGTATTGTACTATATTGTATTGTATTGTACTGTATTGTATTGTACTGTATTGTACTGTATTGTATTGTATTGTACTGTATTGTACTGTATTGTACTGTATTGTACTGTATTGTATTGTATTGTATTGTACTGTATTGTACTGTATTGTATTGTATTAAATTGTACTGTACTGTATTGTATTGTATTGTACTGTATTGTATTGTATTGTACTTGTATTGTATTGTTGTATTGTATTGTATTGTATTGTACTGTATTGTATTGTACTGTATTGTATTGTACTGTATTGTATTGTACTATATTGTATTGTATTGTACTATATTGTACTGTACTGTATTGTATTGGTACTGTACTGTACTGTATTGTACTATATTGTATTGTACAGTACTGTATTGTACTATATTGTATTGTACTGTATTGCATTGTACTGTATTGTATTGTACTGTATTGTACTGTACTGTATTGTATTGTATTGTATTGTATTATACTGTACTGTACTGGATGACTTGCAACAAATTAAAACTTAATCAGTTAATGATGACAAGACGGAAGCTCTGATAATTATAATTGTACTGTACTGTATTGTATTGTATTGTATTGTATTGTATTGTATTGTATTGTATTGTATTGTACTGTATTGTATTGTACTGTATTGTATTGTACTGTACTGTATTGTATTGTATTGTACTATATTATATGTACTGTACTGTATTGTATTGTACTGTATTGTATTGCATTGTATTATACTGTACTGTATTGTACTGTATTGTATTGCATTGTATTGTACTGTACTGTATTGTATTGCATTGTATTGTACTGTATTGTACTGTATTGTATTGTATTGTACTGTATTGTATTGTATTGTACTGTATTGTATTGTACTGTATTGTATTGTACTGTATTGTATTGTACTGTATTGTATTTGTACTGTATTGTATTGTATTGTACTGTATTGTATTGTACTGTATTGTATTGTACTGTACTGTATTGTACTGTACTGTATTGTACTGTATTGTATTGTATTGTATTGTATTGTACTGTATTGTATTGTACTGTATTGTACTGTACTGTATTGTACTGTATTGTACTGTATTGTATTATTGTATTGTATTGTATTGCACTGTATTGTACTGTATTGTATTGTATTGTATTGTACTGTACTGTATTGTATTGCACTGTATTGTACTGTATTGTATTGTATTGCACTGTATTGTATTGTACTGTATTGTATTGTATTGTACTGTACTGTATTGTATTGCACTGTATTGTATTGTACTGTATTGTATTGTATTGTATTGTACTGTATTGTATTGTACTGTATTGTATTGTACTGTATTGTACTGTACTGTATTGCACTGTATTGTATTGTACTGTATTGTATTGTATTCATACTGTACTGTATTGTATTGTATTGTATTGTATTATTGTATTGTATTGTACTGTATTGTATTGTATTACATACTGTACTGTACTGTATTGTATTGTATTGTATTGTATTGTATTGTATTGTATTGTATTGTATTCATACTGTACTGTATTGTATTGTACTGTACTGTATTGTACTGTATTGTATTGTACTGTATTGTATTGTATTGTATTGTACTGTACTGTATTGTACTGTATTGTATTGTACTGTATTGTATTGTACTGTATTGTATTGTATTGTATTGTACTGTATTGTATTGTATTGTACTGTATTGTATTGTATTGTATGTGTACTGTATTGTACTGTACTGTACTGTATTGTATTGCTTGTATTGTACTGTATTGTATTGTATTGTATTGTATTGTACTGTATTGTATTGTATTGTATTGTATTGTATTGTATTGTATTGTATTGTATTGTATTGTACTGTACTGTACTGTATTGTATTGTACTGTACTGTATTGTATTGTATTGCACTGTATTGTACTGTATGTCTACAGGTCAGAATGTCGCTAGAGGTGTGTGTTCTGCTGGGAGCCATACTGTATCTACTGCTGTCTGTTATACTGTACTGTATTGTGTTGTATTGTATTGTATTGTATTGTATTATACTGTATTGTATGGTGTTGTACTGTATGTCTACAGGTCAGAATGTCGCTAGAGGTGTGTGTTCTGCTGGGAGCCATACTGTATCTACTGCTGTCTGTTATACTGTACTGTATTGTGTTGTATTGTATTGTATTGTATTGTATTATACTGTATTGTATGGTGTTGTACTATATGTCTACAGGTCAGAATGTCGCTAGAGGTGTGTGTTCTGCTGGGAGCCATACTGTATCTACTGCTGGCTCTGAAGGAAATCCAACATCAGGGATTCCGTATGTTCTTCTCCACATTGGTAACTACATTCGCAATCTCTCTCTCTCTCTCTCTCTCTCTCTCTCTCTCTCTCTCTCTCTCTCTCTCCCTCCCTCCCTCCTTCCCTCCCTCCCTCCCTCCCTCCCTCCCTCCTCCCTCTCTCTCTCTCTCTCTCTCTCTCTCTCTCTCTCTCTCTCTCTGATGGGTCCTAATATTGAGCCTTGATGAACACCAAATTTAATTGGGAGTAGTGTTGATCTATGTGATCCAATGTCAACAAGTTGTTGATGGTCATTAAGAAAAGAGGTAATAAATGTTATGGCATGATTGGACATTTTGTAATGCTTAAGTTTTCTTATTAAAAGGGCGTGATTGATAACATTGTACTGTACTGTATTGTATTGCACTGTACTGTACTGTATGTCTACAGGTTAGAATGTTGCTGGGAGCCATACTGTATCTACTGCTGGCAAAATCAATGAAAATAATTCCGGTGAAATCATAGTTATTTATATTAGAAAGTGTGTGTATGTGTGTGTGCGTGCATGTGTGGTGTTTGTGTGGTTCTGGTTCTGGTTCTGGTATCAATACGTCGAAGGAGCCTATGAAGGCTATGTACTCGACGGAACTGTGAGAGCGCACTGAGAATTGAATATAATTTATTTTATTTTTTAAAATAAAGAAAGTGTTTTTTGTTTTACTGTCTGGTATTGTTGACAGTTTTAAGAGTTGACCATAGGCCTTTTCATAGTATCCGGGTTGGACCAATCCGGCTAGCGTAGCGCTCACCGGGGACAAACCCCGACTGGCACAGCTCCTGCCCTTCATTTACCACTACTTTGACCTATGGCCCGTAATTCCCTATTTTAATCTTTAGTTGGTGCAGGCCCCGAAGGTGAACCGCATGGCGCTAATAGTGCTGCGCTGGCAGGGCCTGCTGCGATGGCTTCGTCGGTCAGTTGATTCCACTCCATCACTGTTCTTACAAAGAAGGAGTTGCTGTACTGAGCTGTGCTGCTTGGTGGAACTATGAAGCCTCTTGAATTCTGCACCGCTTGTCTCTGAACAATGTTGTCTGTTGTGCAGTCAGCGTATCTTGTGGGCCTGATCCTACGACGATTTGTGTTGACTGGAGTTAAAGAATCCTCTGGTGGTAAAGCTGTGATCTGAGCCTCAGAGATCTTGGGTAGGAGGCTGAGGCGTTGGTCTTTACGGCGCTCCTCCAGTGTTGGCAGTTTCAAGTCCTGGAGCATCTTAGTCATGCAGCCCGGATTCCGTGACTTATAGTCTTTGGTGATGAAGCGGGCTGCCTGTCTTTGGGTGCGCTCCAGCCTGTCGACGTCCTGCTTGGTGTACGGATCCCACACAGTCGCAGCGTATTCTAATCTGGATCTTACTAATGAAGTGTAGGCAAGCCGTCTACATTCTGGTGGGCAGTTCCTGAGATTTCGGCATATCAATCCCACCATTGATCCTGATTTCTTGCAAACGTAGTTGACGTGTGTGGTCCATTTCAGGTCTGATGACAGGTGCACACCAAGGTATTGGCTTTGCTGGACTTGTTGAAGTGGAATCCCGTTCAGTTTGTACAGGAACTGGGATTTTTGTCTGATGGAAAGATGGTGCATTTAGATGTGTTAAAGCGCATGCCCCACTGTTCAGCCCAGGCCTCAAGTTGGTGTAGGTCGTTTTGGAACGTGAGATGGTCTTGGAAGCTGTTGATTTCTCTGTACAGAAGACAGTCGCCCGCGAACAGCCTCACTGTCGATTTTACAGAGTCCGGCAGATCATTCAGATGGCACAAGAACAGCAAGGGGCCAAGGACTGTGCCTTGCGGAACGCCTGATTCCATTGCCACCTCATCCGTGTGTGTGTGTGTGTGTGTGTGTGCGTGCGTGCGTGCGTGCGTGTGCGTGTGCGTGCGTGCGTGTGTGTGTGCGTGTGCGTGCGTGTGCGTGCGTGTGTGTGTGTGTGTGTGTGTGTGTGTGTGTGTGTGTGTGTGTGTGTGTTTGTGTTGCAGTCCACCAGTCACTCCCCAGCTAAAGCGCTGTTGTTGCTATCCACAATGATGGTGGTGTTGATGTTACCTGGCAGAGCGTTTTGTCTGCACCAATATGAGGATGTCATGGCTGTTCTGGCCATACTATGTACCGCGCCTTACTTCTTGTTCTTCTGTAGGTCAGTATGATACAGATAGATAGATAGATAGATGACAACCACATCTACATCTCTGGTGATATCTCTCTACTCCCCTCCATCATTGAACGTTGTAAAGAAACTGGAAACAAACTCTCACACACTTTGTCTCTCTCTCATCCACGCGCGTTCTTAACCAGAGTTTAACTTGGACTTTAACACACTAACACAACTTTCCGATTATCACCCCTTTATTCTTAAACTAAACAAGAACAACTTTGGTCCCTTTGTATGAGTAAAAAAATGTTCGTCTTGGGACAGGCACTGACAGGATAATTTTTACAAACACACCGTTCCTCGTGACACCAACTAAAAAACTTATCTGTCTCCGCGAAGCACCGTCTTCTCCACCGAGGTCACAAACTTGGTTGCACCTCCACCTTGGTTGTTCTCCAACCAAACGTTTACAAGTCCGTTGGTGCTTGGCACCAACACTCAACCAGCGGCTCCCTCAGAAGCGCGAGGCTGGTCTCCCTTCCTCTCTCCGGCTCCACAGGTCGAAGGTCCACCCAACAGGAAGGGGTTACAGGTCTCCCTTCCTCTCTCCGGCTCCACAGGTCGAAGGTCCACCCAACAGGAAGGGGTTACAGGGGGGACTGGGCCACACACCCTGCAAGGGAACTGAAAAGGCTGTCAATATTCTAGCCCTACTTGAATTAGCTTCGCGGACAGAATTTTCCGTGATTAGTTTCGGTGTGAGTGTGTTTAACCATGTACTGGCCTTTACAAAACTTAGAACTTTAGACAAACACACCAGCACCGAAACTGTAACTTTCTCTCAAAAAGAGTATACAATTTTTAAGACACCATAATGTCTTTGCAAATGTAAATAAAGAAAACCTACAATTTTGAAAACCCTGCAAAATTTAGAAACCCAATTTAAACTTTATGAATGAAATACAACTTTGAAATAAGTACACTTCTTTAAATCCTAGCAATTTAGAAAACAACAACCCAAAATTTACTTTACCCGGACTTCCGAAAAACCCGGTTAAAAAAAAGACTGTTTAAAAGGGCGCAGCCTTCTAGCTCAACATCGCCAGACACAGTGCCGTGCACAACCAGACAGTGTCCTATCTGGCTGCTGGCTGTGTGAGCAGTCGAGCGAGTTACCCAATAAGTTTACGAAATTCACGTGCTACACGTGTTATAAAGAAACAGCTCTACAAAACTTGGTTTTACCAAGGGTAAAGTATATCTCCGACAAGGAGTTACTTTTTAAATCTGCAACTTGCATTTTAGTTTTACAACATAATATATTTACCAAATTTTATACATTAATAAATTGACATATTATATCGTCAATTTCGGAATTATGCCTTTCCTGACAGTACCCCCCCCCCCCAAAAAAAAAAGAACGCTTGCGATCTTTAAATATAGCAACTGGGAACATTAGGAAAGGTCTGTCAGGCAAGGTATAAAAAATAACATACCAATAAAAGGCAAATCCATAGATGTCAATTTCTTAACTAAGCACGCCAATTTCTCAATATTTTCAAATATTCAGTCAACTAAATACCAATTTAGTATGACTTAATACAGCACAAAAAAAAAGTCATCATAGTATCATTCATATAATGATACAAACGTTTTGATTTAAATTATCCATGCCAATATTCAATGTAAACATGTGAAATATTCACACAAGCCAACTAATTAACGAAATAATTTAAGTCATGAACACAGTCATACCCAACATAGACATATATGAAAGGACATAACAAATCTAAAAACGTATGCGTCACAAGAAGTTCATCTTAACTTTTTCAACCAACTAATCCGACGTGATATGAATACGCACAACCATAATATCAGCAATACTTTAGGTGATTCAATCATCAACTAAGTTTAGTCCACACACAAAATATCATCAAAATGTGACATTCTCCCAAAATCAGCTTTCATCTCAAGTCTTAGTTAACGACTGAGAAAATCTGCGATAACATTTTCTGTGCCAGAGATTGACTTCACAACGAAGTTGTACTCTTGCAGCGCCAAGGACCACCTCATGATCCTGGAGTTCTTGAACGCCGAAGAGCACAAATACACTAAAGGTCTGTGGTCAGTCTGCAACACAAAAGATCGTCCCCACAGATATCGACCCAGTTTGGTAATCACCCAAACTATCGCCAAACACTCTCACTATCCTTTTGTCAAATCAATCTTGGTGAAATAATTTGACCTGGACAATCTGATGAATAAATCATCTGTATCAGGAATGGGCTCCGCGTCTGCACAAGTAACCTTGTTAAGCTCACGATAATCACAACAGAAACGGGTAGAACCATCTGGTTTCTTAACCAGGACCACTGGAGCAGAATATGGAGACTGTGACGGCTCAATGACTTTCATATTCAACATTGAACACACCTCCTCCTTGATGGTTTCCTGCGAAGAAAACGGCAATGGGTACTGTTTTCGAAAAACAGGAGTTTCAGATGTCAATGGTATCTGATGTTCAATGGGTAATGTACAACAACCAGGGTTAGAGGTCAAAATCGGTACAAACCTAGAAAAGACATCAGATATCTCTATTTTCTGTGAAGAAGACAAAGAATGAGAATACACTACATCTTTGTACGTCTCTGATGACGCACTGTCCATTGTAGGAAGCACCACACAATCCTCAGGAATGACAGATTCAACGACTGCTATGGAAGCATTCGCTGAACACATGGGTCTCGGAACAGAGACTGGAGCTTTCCTGTCAGACTCAACAAAATCCTGAAAATCAAACTGGTTAGACAGAATGCAGTCAAATGGAATGACATCTCCATTCACAACAACAGTACTGGCAACAGCACGACGATAGTAAGATTTAAGCATGTTAGGATGAAAAATCTTTTTCTTGCCAGCGATTTCCACAATGTAGTCAAAGTCCAAAATCTCGACTATTTTGTATGGACCTTTCCACGTCAATAGAAGTTTATTCTTCGTGGTCGGCAAGAACACCAACACCTCCTCTCCAACCTGGAAAGAACGGGGTCGAGTCTTTCGATCACGGTACTTCTTTTGTACAGCTGCTGAGTCCTCAGCAGAATCTTGAGCCAGTTTACACATGTCGGCTATGTTGGTTTTTAAATCACATACATAGTCGCAAACATGCTTTGCCTCATCCGCATTCTCACTTCCAGTCCATGCATCCGCGAGAAAATCAACAGGACCACGGGCTCTCCTGCCAAACATCAGCTCGAACGGCGAAAAACCTGTGGAAGCATTTGGCATTTCACGACATGCAAACAACAAAGCTGGTATCAAACGATGCCACTGTTTAGGGTTGTTCTGCATCAGCTTGCGCAACATGGGTTTAATAGTGCCATGAAATCTCTCCACCACCCCATTAGACTGTGCATGGTAGGGTGACGAGTGTACGCCTTTTATGGACAAAAGCGTGAGGAATTCCTGAAACATGTGTGAGGTGAACTGTGACCCATTGTCAGACAACAATTCACAAGGAAATCCCAAACGACAAAATATACCAAAGAGGGCTTCTGCCACCGACACAGAGTCAATGGACTTTAGCGGCACAGCTTCCGGATATCTTGTCGCCACATCCACTAATGTCAAAACGTACCTGTGTTTGTCCTCAGAAAGAGGGGAAAACGGACCAACAATGTCCACCGCAACTCTCTGAAACGGTTGTTCAATGCGGGGCATTTTAGACAAAGGTACATCAGGCACACGTCCTTTCGCACAACACTTCTGACACACAGCACATGAACGACAGTACAGACGAACATCTCGGGAAATACCCGGCCACCAGAAACGATTCTGTACACGTCCAAGTGTCTTTCGGACTCCACAATGCCCTGCCAGAAGTCCGTCATGTGCCGTGAAAAGAACTTTGTTCTTTACATCCTCAGGAACAACCACCTGTGTAACCTCAACATCGTTTTTACAAAAAACACGGTACAACACTCCTTGTTGTTCATGAAATGAGTACGAACAATCAGCAGAAGAAAATGTCTCCCCTGATGAAGCCATGTCATGATATTTCTGCAGCTTCGGATCTGAACTCTGCAAAGAAATAAGTTCATCAGTCGACAATGTCAAATCTGAAATAGGTACTGTCAATCTGTCTTTGTTTTTTTCATCTCTTTTTTCTTGACCTCGGGTCAACACAGCAGCAGCTACAGGAGAAACATCAGACATAATCAAGCCTGGAATAGGGTCAACCCCATCAACATTACCCAGAATGAGATCTGCGACTGGGTCATCAATCACACAACACATCAATGAACCTGAAAAAAACCCAGTCTGAACATCAACATACGCCAAAGGAAAAACCTCCTTATTTCCACCAAAGGAAATGACTTCTTGTGTCCTACCTACAAATTGGTCTGGACGAACAAGCGACTTTCGTACACCAGCTGTTGTAGCGCCCGAATCCCGGAGCACTGAAACCTGAAAACCATTCACACAACCTGTGGACATAGGCAATGCGTTTCCTGGAGAGACTGAAGAACATAAAACCTCAGAATCAACCGAATCCTGCACAGAAAAAGAAACAGTACCAAACCTGGTACCTGCGCTGGAAAAACCTGCATGATCACCAGTCCCACTGGCACCTTTCTTAAGCCAGGTTGGACATTCTCTTCGGTAATGGCCAACGCCGTTACATTCAAAACACTGTACTCCCTCCCGAGTACCACCTTGTGTACTAGTACCACCACCAGTACCACGTCCACGTCCACGTCCACGCATTCTCTCTCTGTGCACAAAACCTTTGCGAGCATTCTGGTTACCACGCTGTTGGTAACTCTGAAGTGAGGAAAATTTACTAGGCGAATTAAGAGCATAACGTGATGGTCCTTGCTGTACATGCACATGCGGTGACACAACCGCCTGACTAGCAGTATTCATTTCAAACTTCTGCGCGCGCGCCATACTCTTGTTGGGGTGCGCCAACCTGTAGTTCTCACAAGCCTCCAACATATCCTTGGAAGATGTAAAATTACGTTCCCTCAAAAATACAGCTAAGTCCTTGCTGACAGAAGACAAAATATGTTCACACAACAAATGATCACGAAGACCGTCATATGTCTTGTTAATGTCAGACAAGTCAACCCACTTGTCAAACAAATGCGAAAATCTCGTCGAATACGACAAGAATGACTCCTCCGGTTCAGGACGAGAAGCTCGAAACTTGTCCCTGTATCCATCCTTTGTACACTGAAATTTTGTCAACAAAGCCTTCTTCAATATATCATAAGAAACAGGCCCAGAAGCTGACAAACCATGATACAGAGACAAAGCACTGCCCTGTAAATACACACAAAGAAACATGGACCATTCTTCCTGCTTCCAGTTTGCACTTGTTGCAAAGGCCTCAAACCTAAAAAGATAAGCGTCCATATCATCCTTATTCTCATTAAAGTACGGCATCTTTGGGTACCGCGCTCCTCTTGCACCTGAAGGATTAACATCAGAATCTTCTCTAGTTTTTTTTTCCGACCGGGCGTTCAACTCAGCCAACCTTACTTTAGCATCCCACTCCATTTCCTTTTCTTTGAGTGCTAATCCTGCTTCCTCCCTTCTTGCAGCCAATTCTGCCTCTTTTTCTTTTTCTTTGGCAGCCAATTCTGCCATTTTTTCGTTGGCAGCCAATTCTGCAGCATCTTTTTTTTTTCTTTGGCAGCCAATTCTGCCATTTTTTCTTTTTCTTTGGCAGCCAATTCTGCCATTTTTTCCTTGGCAGCCAGTTCCATTTGTTTAATCTTAATTTTTTCCTCTTTCGCTCTTTGGTCGTTCTCACGAGCATCCTCTCTTTCCACAAAATTATTAATAAATGTTTGTACATCAGCACCAACTAAACCAAGTTCCTTTGCTTGCGCACAAAGAAGTTTAAATTTTTCAGAATCCATCCTGAAAACAACGACAGGACACCAACGCACGAGAAAGACAAAACGAACAAACGGGACAAGTAAGCGAAATTAAAGGTAAGGCGAGTTTTCAAGTTACGAGTTTAGAAATTGACAATCAGTCAATCTTAAATTCAACTTGTTACATTTACTATCCATAAAAAAAACCCAACCAATCAAGAAATTGGCCAAAAGCAGCAATTCTTAATTAAATCCAAAATATCTAACAACAACTCAACATCATTATTTCCCAAAAACGAAAAATATGTTTTTCAATTAATTGCAAATATAATACATCATCAATGCATTCAAAGAGAAAACATACACACAAGAAAGATACACACACCAATCACACTCTACTGCCGGTAACAACACAGACAATACCAACGAAAGGGGTGATAACCACACAAAAAGCTAACCATATAAAAGACTAACAGAAAGAAAGTCGAGAGAAAAGAGAGCGTTGGAGTAATAAAAAAAAAAAAAATATAGACACAATTAAAAGGAAGAAAAATGATCTTAATCCCTCGGCAACTTCGAAACCTAAATAAAATATCTACAATGAAGTGCCCCCGTAAACTGGACACGGGAATTAATTTAAATACAGAAAGTCATACAAAATTATACAATTCACATACAAAACAAACTATTGCAATTTTTTTGAAAATTTATGATTTGGAAAATAACTACCTTTTTTTTTTCGAAAAATTCCCAACCTATATCCTACAACTATTTAACCTACAAACTCTGGGGTACGGGGTCACCACTGTAAAGAAACTGAAAACAAACTCTCACACACTTTGTCTCTCTCTCATCCACGCGCGTTCTTAACCAGAGTTTAACTTGGACTTTAACACACTAACACAACTTTCCGATTATCACCCCTTTATTCTTAAACTAAACAAGAACAACTTTGGTCCCTTTGTATGAGTAAAAAAATGTTCGTCTTGGGACAGGCACTGACAGGATAATTTTTACAAACACACCGTTCCTCGTGACACCAACTAAAAAACTTATCTGTCTCCGCGAAGCACCGTCTTCTCCACCGAGGTCACAAACTTGGTTGCACCTCCACCTTGGTTGTTCTCCAACCAAACGTTTACAAGTCCCTTGGCACCAATACTCAACCAGCGGCTCCCTCAGAAGCGCGAGGCTGGTCTCCCTTCCTCTCTCCGGCTCCACAGGTCGAAGGTCCACTCAACAGGAAGGGGTTACAGGTCTCCCTTCCTCTCTCCGGCTCCACAGGTCGAAGGTCCACCCAACAGGAAGGGGTTACAGGGGGGACTGGGCCACACACCCTGCAAGGGAACTGAAAAGGCTGTCAATATTCTAGCCCTACTTGAATTAGCTTCGCGGACAGAATTTTCCGTGATTAGTTTCGGTGTGAGTGTGTTTAACCATGTACTGGCCTTTACAAAACTTAGAACTTTAGACAAACACACCAGCACCGAAACTGTAACTTTCTCTCAAAAAGAGTATACAATTTTTAAGACACCATAATGTCTTTGCAAATGTAAATAAAGAAAACCTACAATTTTGAAAACCCTGCAAAATTTAGAAACCCAATTTAAACTTTATGAATGAAATACAACTTTGAAATAAGTACACTTCTTTAAATCCTAGCAATTTAGAAAACAACAACCCAAAATTTACTTTACCCGGACTTCCGAAAAACCCGGTTAAAAAAAAGACTGTGTAAAAGGGCGCAGCCTTCTAGCTCAACATCGCCAGACACAGTCCGTGCACAACCAGACAGTGTCCTATCTGGCTGCTGGCTGTGTGAGCAGTCGAGCGAGTTACCCAATAAGTTTACGAAATTCACGTGCTACACGTGTTATAAAGAAACAGCTCTACAAAACTTGGTTTTACCAAGGGTAAAGTATATCTCCGACAAGGAGTTACTTTTTAAATCTGCAACACGCATTTTAGTTTTACAACATAATATATTTACCAAATTTTATACATTAATAAATTGACATATTATATCGTCAATTTCGGAATTATGCCTTTCCTGACAAACGTACACAGCTATGTATTTCTGACATCAAGGCATGGATGACTTACAACAAGCTCCAGCTAAACAACGACAAAACTGAACTGATTTTCATTCTATCAAAAAGGCTCATGTCTACAATCTCTGTCCCTACTTCTGTCCAACTGGGAAACTCTCTCATTCAGACCTCTACTACCGTGCGCAATCTAGGCGTTGTACTGGACCAGACACTCTCTTTTCAAAGTCAAATTTCTTCTGTCTGCCGTGCTTGCTATTTGGAGCTTCGGCGCATCAGTTCTGTGCGTCATCTTCTGTCTGAAGAAGCCACCAAAACCCTCATT
Source organism: Phymorhynchus buccinoides (assembly GCA_017654935.2). NCBI lineage: Eukaryota > Metazoa > Mollusca > Gastropoda > Neogastropoda > Raphitomidae > Phymorhynchus > Phymorhynchus buccinoides. The sequence goes on along the minus strand of CM065707.1, from coordinate 188,774 downwards.
TCTGCCTTTGTTCTTTCAAGACTTGATTACTGTAATTCTCTCCTTGCTGGCTGCCCACAAAATCTCCTGATTAATGTGATGGTGTGGAGTGGAAGGGTGAAGGGTGCAGGGACAGACAGGAGTGCAGGAATAGTAGGCAGGAAACAATCAGCAAGCAGCAAACAGCAACATGCAGTCAAGGCTGACACAGGTCTCTCTCTCTCTCACTCTCTTTATTGCTTCTCTCTCTCCATCTCAGGTAGAGTCTCAGGTAAGTCTAAGTCTACAGTCTCCTACAGTCTCAAATAAGTCTCTCATAAGTCTTCCCTAAATTTTTACCTGTGGCTAGATATATCAACAAAACCCGGACCGCAAAAGACAACAACTTTTCCTTTCACGCAATCTGCTCCCGCAGAGCTAATGGCCACCAAACTTGTGTTTGTTACTACACCTTTTAAGTGTGTTGTCTCTACAGTCGTCATACATAGCAAGACATGTTGCATATGGTTGGAAAGCTTGAAAAACACAGAATAATATGACATTCATCAATAGTCGGGAGTTTCTCTTTAAAAAGAAATACCTGCAATTAAGGTGCAAAGTGATCCCACCCTTTAACAAGCCCAACCCATATTTTATAAAATAACTAAATAACTGCTTCACAAATCAGAATAACAAACTAATAATAAAAAGCAAAATACACAAACTTTCAGTTGTATCAATTTCAAGTCCCAATTCAATCTATAAAGTTTATAATTTGTGTCCCGAAATTCGATAGAAAACACAAGTCGAATTTCTATTGATCTAGGCTTCATGCTTGTAGTTTGAAGCAAATCTTAAATCGTAAAATATTATAAATCTATAAGGTCCAAGATCATTTTGAATATACAAAACTAGTTTCGTTAGCTATTAGAACGAAAACATATGGGCGAATCAAAATAAAATTGCTTGGTTTAGAAAATTAGTATTTCGATTCGAAAGACAGTCAATCGGCATTCGCACATGGTATAGGCCTAGCCTATCCTACAAAGAACTCGGGAGGTTCGTGGATAGCTACAATGAATGGACTGCATTCATTTTGCAATACTACAAGTTTATACGGAAAAGATCCATAGCATGCCATATATGAAATGAAAGGGGATAGATTATAGATTTAGGTCGTATAATTAGAAATTCAAACATTTGAATCAATTTTGAATAAGAATAGAAAACATGCGAAACGACCTGGAATATTTTGACCCACGTGTTAATTTTACCAATCACAAAATCTTGAATTGTCAGGCTATGCGAGTATTTCAGTTAATATAAATGTATGGGATAAAATCTATGATTTTTTCTGGTTCCAACCATATGCATCTTATATCAATACAAACTTTAATTAAACAAGAATATGATAAAATACAATTTAATTACAAATAAATCTCAAGGGAGTTAACTCGGGCCGATAACTCCAAACTAGCAAAAATAGGCGTCTGCTACGAGTAAGCTTAGAGGGCAATAGTAGCTGTGTCCCCACACTGCTACATTAAATTGCAGAAAGTCCAAAATAATGCTGCTCGCCTCGTCCTGAAATGCCCGAGGACCTCTCATGTTTCTCCTTTGCTTCAATCTCTCCACTGGCTCCCTGTTGAAAAGCGCATTGAGTATAAACTCTCTCTATTATGTTACAAGTCGCTGAATGGTTTGGCCCCATCATATCTCTCTGATCTTCTATCGATTTATACTCCCACTAGACTGCTTCGCTCCTCCTCTGACACTCATGTTCTGCAGATCCCCCGTTTCCGTGCCAGAACTCTTGGCGAACGTTCTTTTTCTTTCCAAGCTCCCTCCTCCTGGAACGGCCTCCCTTCTGCACTCCGAACCTCAAACAGCCTCTCTTCTTTCAAGTCCTCCCTCAAAACAACTCTCTTCAAAACATAATCTTTCTCCTCCTCCTCCTGCAAAGGTTATCCATTGAGTCATGTGTGTGCATGTGCGCGCGCACGCGTGTGTGTGTGTGTGTGTGTTTTGTTGGTGTGTGTCTGTGTGTGTGTGTTTGATGTTGTGTGTGTGTGTGTGTGTGTGTGTGTGTGTGTGTGTGTGTGTTTGACCTCAAGTTCGTGTGAGTGTTTTGTGTGTTGTCTAGCTTTTCATTTTGTTTAGTATTGTTTTTATCATGATTGTAAGCGCTTGGGGCTTTTGTTAAGATTAAGCGCCCTAAATATTCATTATTATTATTATTATTATTATTATCATAGGCCTAGATAGATAGATAGATAGATAGTATAAAAGAGAACTCTCAGCGAATAGTTGAGCTCCATACCCCTAATCTGAAGGACTGAAAAGTTGGTGCATTTGAAATGCAAAATAATTTGCTTTGATAAAACTTTTCTCTGTCCAGTGTCTGTATTTGTGAAGCTCAGAAACAAACTCAGTTAATTTTAAATTTATGAATTGTTCTGTGTTCTGAAAAGAATAAAAGAATAAAATGTGCTGATTTACTTTTTCTCCCAGTGTGGGAGGGACAGTGCCTTATGCAAAGACAGCTGTTTCGATCTGTGAAGATCTCATCAGTTTGCATGATCGGCCTGCAATGTGACTGTCCAGTTGATGTCAACTTGAGCAAGAAGACATTCTACAAGAGAATGGTGTCCTCTTTGCACCAATTACTATTTCCGGTTTAGCTTAAAGAGCTGGTTTGCTTTTATTGTGGATTTTCATCATCATCATCGCCAATATTATCATCGTCATCATCATCATCATCATCATTGTATCATTACAGAGGCATAGGCACAGTGGGTCCATTCGTGGTGATGATTTACAAGATGATTCGAGGAGACTTGTTACGATTCGTCATCATCTACGCCATCTTTGTCATCGGATTCT
>CM065707.1:182980-185433 GCA_017654935.2 Phymorhynchus buccinoides | reverse complement strand
AAAACGGAAACAACACACTTACCCAACAAAGCATGGTTGTAAGCCCAGTATCCTGTATCTATAGGGTTTTTAATGCCGATTACAAACACTTTAAAACAGTTTATAGCATCAAAAACATAAAATCCACACACACGTTTTAAGAGAAAGTTAAAATTTCCCGGAAGTCACAAGATCAGTGCGCAAAGAGTGAGTCCAGTGTCGTCTGCTTGCGCTGCAGACACCCAAGTTGTTATATCGGCCAATCAGAATGCCGCTTACATATCGAGGGGTCGGTCAAGATGGCGATGTTGTTGTCAGTGTGTACTCGTTCTAGCCAGGTAGTTGTGCAAGAAAGCTTGACTTTGGGATGGCGGTGTGGTTGTAAGTGCGTTCTCGTTCTAACCGCGTAGTTTTTGCATAAAAGCTTGACTTTGGGAGTCAATAAATTGTACGTTATATGCAAGTTGCTCGTTGTAGCGAGCTCGTTGTAGCGAGCTTGTATGCAGAATTATTTAACAAGGAAAAAGAAGGCTTGTGGTCGGGGATTTTGAAACCACTCGTTAAACACGGGCTCTCGTTTAAACCGTACTCGTACTAAATGGGTTTCACTGTACATTAATTTACATGTAAGATCAGTTAAATATTGGTTGAAAGTTATTGAGATGCCAGAATACAGACTACCTCTAAAAGCTTATAAAATGGTACTTGTCCTGCATCATCAGAATAGAAACACGTGGGCCACATCTGTCTGTTTTATGCTTCATAAATATGGTTTTCAAGAAGTCTGGGAGAATCAGGGAGTTGGAAATGTAAAGCATTTTCTTGCACTCTTACGTTTAAGACTAGTTAACGAATTTAAAGAAAAATGGTGTTCTCAACTTCATGATAGTGAACGTTTCTCCTTTTACCGCACTTTCAAAAGTGACCTAATACTTTCACATTACTTGTTGGATCTGAAACACATTCAAGCGAGAATCAGTCTTATATGGTTTCGACTCGGTGTGTCACAACTTAATATTCACAAATTACGTTTCAGAATCAATGTAAGAGAGGAAGACTTAGCATGCCCATTTTGTAAGTCCCAAAGAGAAACAGGTCCATTTTGTGTTACGATGTCCCATGTATGATAACCTAAGGCAACAATATATCCCTGCTAAATATTATAATACTCCATCTCTCTTTAGACTGACTTTATTATTAGCATGTGAAAACAAATCTGTGGTTTTACGTTCAGCTGTGTATTTAGATAAGGCATTCAAGGTACGTTATTTGAATATGCTTGAGTGAATCCTGTATCCATATGTATCGAATGCGCGAGAATGTTTGATTAATTGTTAAAATGTTTGTATATTATAATTATGAATGTGCATGTACTTTGAAATCAATGATAATTAGCCCACTTTCTTTTGTAACCATCCCTCGTGACATGGGCCAATGGCCTATTCATTAAAATCGTTCAGTGTTCAGTGTTCAGTGTTCTCTCTCTGTCTGTCTCTCTCTCTCTCTCTCTGTCTCACCCTGTGAGAATCCGATGACAAAGATGGCGTAGATGATGACGAATCGTAACAAGTCTCCTCGAATCATCTTGTAAATCATCACCACGAATGGACCCACTGTGCCTATGCCTCTGTAATGATACAATGATGATGATGATGATGATGACGATGATAATATTGGCGATGATGATGATGAAAATCCACAATAAAAGCAAACCAGCTCTTTAAGTTAAACCGGAAATAGTAATTGGTGCAAAGAGGACACCATTCTCTTGTAGAATGTCTTCTTGCTCAAGTTGACATCAACTGGACAGTCACATTGCAGGCCGATCATGCAAACTGATGAGATCTTCACAGATCGAAACAGCTGTCTTTGCATAAGGCACTGTCCCTCCCACACTGGGAGAAAAAGTAAATCAGCACATTTTATTCTTTTATTCTTTTCAGAACACAGAACAATTCATAAATTTAATATTAACTGAGTTTGTTTCTGAGCTTCACAAATACAGACACTGGACACAGAAAAGTTTTATCAAAGCAAATTATTTTGCATTTCAAATGCACCAACTTTTCAGTCCTTCAGATTAGGGGTATGGAGCTCAACTATTCGCTGAGAGTTCTCTTTTATACTATCTATCTATCTATCTATCTAGGCCTATGATAATAATAATAATAATAATAATAATAATAATAATAATAATAATGAATATTTAGGGCGCTTAATCTTAACAAAAGCCCCAAGCGCTTACAATCATGATAAAAAACAATACTAACAAAATGAAAAGCTAGACAACACACAAAACACTCACACGAACTTGAGGTCAAACACACACACACACACATCAACACACACACACACAGACACACACACAACAACAAACACACACACACACACACACACACACAAGCGTGCGCGCGCACACATGCACACACATGACTCAATGGATAACCTTTGCAGGAGGAGGAGGAGAAAGATTA
>CM065707.1:167980-177980 GCA_017654935.2 Phymorhynchus buccinoides | reverse complement strand
ATACAGTACAATACAATACAGTACAATACAATACAGTACAATACAGTACAATACAATACAGTACAGTACAATACAATACAGTACAATACAGTACAATACAATACAATACAATACAGTACAATACAATGCAATGCAATACAATACAGTACAATACAATACAGTACAGTATAATACAATGCAATACAATACAGTACAATACAATACAATACAATACAGTACAATACAATACAGTACAGTAATACAATACAGTACAATACAATACAATACAATACAGTACAATACAATACAATATAATACAATACAATACAATACAGTACAATACAATACAGTACAATACAATACAGTACAATACAATACAATACAATACAATACAATTACAATACAATACAATACATTACAATACAATATAGTACAATACAATACAGTACAGTACAATTATAATTATCAGAGCTTCCGTCTTGTCATCATTAACTGATTAAGTTTTAATTTGTTGCAAGTCATCCAGTACAGTACAGTATAATACAATACAGACAATACAATACAGTACAGTACAATACAGTACAATACAATACAGTACAATGCAATACAGTACAATACAATATAGTACAATACAGTACTGTACAATACAATATAGTACAATACAATACAATACAGTACAATACAGTACAGTACAGTACAATACAATACAGTACAGTACAATATAGTACAATACAATACAAAATAGTACAATACAGTACAATACAATACAGTACAATACAGTACAATACAATACAGTACAATACAATACAGTACAATACAATACAATACAATACAGTACAATACAATACAATACAGTACAATACAATACAGTACAATACAGTACAATACAATACAGTACAGTACAATACAGCACAATACAGTACAATACAATACAGTACAATACAATACAATACAGTACAATACAATACAATACAATACAATACAATACAATACAATACAATACAATACAATACAGTACAATACAATACAATACAGTACAATACAATACAATACAATACAATACAATACAATACAATACAATACAATACAATACAATACAGTACAATACAATACAATACAATACAATACAGTACAATACAATACAGTACAATACAATACAGTACAATACAATACAATACAATACAGTACAATACAGTACAATACAATACAGTACAATACAATACAATATAGTACAATACAATACAATATAGTACAATACAGTACAATACAATACAATATAGTACAATACAATACAATACAATACAGTACAATACAGTACAATACAATACAATATAGTACAATACAATACAATACAATACAATACAATACAATACAATACAATACAATACAATACAATACAATACAATACAATATAGTACAATACAATACAATATAGTACAATACAGTACAGTACAGTACAGTACAATACAGTACAGTACAGTACAGTACAATACAGTACAACAATACAATACAATATAGTACAATACTGTACAATACAATACAGTACAATACAATACAATACAATACAGTACAATACAATACAGTACAATACAGTACAATACAATACAATACAATACAATACAATACAATACAATACAATACAATACACACAATACAATACAATACAGTACAATACAATACAGTACAATACAATACAATACAACACAATACAATACAGTGCAATACAATACAGTACAGTACAGTATAATACAGTACAGTACAGTACAGTACAATACAATACAATACAATACAATACAATACAATACAATACAATACAGTACAGTACAATTATAATTATCAGAGCTTCCGTCTTGTCATCATTAACTGATTAAGTTTTAATTTGTTGCAAGTCATCCAGGATTTGACATCATGAGTGCAGGATTCCATAGACTGAATAGTGCTGTCTAGTTGGGTAGGTTCTGCCGATTTTTGAAGCTGGGTATCATCAGCAAAGGAATGGTCAATAACAGAGTGACTAGCAAAAACATCAGAGAGAGGAGCAGTGTACAGGACAAAGAGAACTGGCCTCAATACAGATCCTTGAGGTACACCACAAGAAATCAACATTGAATCTGAACTGCAGTTGTTGATCAAGACAGTCTGAAAGCGATTTGTTAGATATGAGGAGAACCACTGTAGAACTGTAGAATGGATTCCAAAAACATGTTCCACCGAGAGAGAAGAATGGCGTGATCTATTGTATCAAATGAAGCCAACAGATCTAGGAGAGTCAAGACTGACACTGTTCGATTGTCAGGAGCTAAGAGGAGATCGAACTTTAGTCAGAGCCGTTTCAGTGCTGTGAGCAGGTCGATAAGCAGACTGGAGGGGGTTAAACAAATTGTTTGCTGACAAATGGTTAGACAATTGTGCAAGGACAATTTTCTCGATTATTTTGGAAACAAAACCCTAAGTCCATGATGTCTGGTCACACCCTGATAGATGGTCTGTGTCCATAGTGTCACCACTCACCACATCCTCCCTCCTGTAGGGCCTCAGGAGGTAGCAGGGGTCCATAGTGTCACCACTCACCACATCCTCCCTCCTGTAGGGCCTCAGGAGTTAGCAGGGGTCCATGATGTCACCACTCACCACATCCTCCCTCCTGTAGGGCCTCAGGAGGTAGCAGGGGTCCATAGTGTCACCACTCACCACATCCTCCCTCCTGTAGGGCCTCAGGAGCTAGCAGGGGTCCATGATGTCACCACTCACCACATCCTCCCTCCTGTAGGGCCTCAGGAGGTAGCAGGGGTCCATGATGTCACCACTCACCACATCCTCCCTCCTGTAGGGCCTCAGGAGCTAGCAGGGGTCCATGATGTCACCACTCACCACATCCTCCCTCCTGTAGGGCCTCAGGAGGTAGCAGGGGTCCATGGTCCATGACGTCACCACTCACCACATCCTCCCTCCTGTAGGGCCTCAGGAGTTAGCAGGGGTCCATGATGTCACCACTCACCACATCCTCCCTCCTGTAGGGCCTCAGGAGGTAGCAGGGGTCCATAGTGTCACCACTCACCACATCCTCCCTCCTGTAGGGCCTCAGGAGCTAGCAGGGGTCCATGATGTCACCACTCACCACATCCTCCCTCCTGTAGGGCCTCAGGAGGTAGCAGGGGTCCATGATGTCACCACTCACCACATCCTCCCTCCTGTAGGGCCTCAGGAGGTAGCAGGGGTCCATGATGTCACCACTCACCACATCCTCCCTCCTGTAGGGCCTCAGGAGGTAGCAGGGGTCCATGATGTCACCACTCACCACATCCTCCCTCCTGTAGGGCCTCAGGAGGTAGCAGGGGTCCATGATGTCACCACTCACCACATCCTCCCTCCTGTAGGGCCTCAGGAGGTAGCAGGGGTCCATGATGTCACCACTCACCACATCCTCCCTCCTGTAGGGCCTCAGGAGGTAGCAGGGGTCCATGGTCCATGACGTCACCACTCACCACATCCTCCCTCCTGTAGGGCCTCAGGAGTTAGCAGGGGTCCATGGTCCATGACGTCACCACTCACCACATCCTCCCTCCTGTAGGGCCTCAGGAGTTAGCAGGGGTCCATGGTCCATGACGTCACCACTCACCACATCCTCCCTCCTGTAGGGCCTCAGGAGGTAGCAGGGGTCCATGGTCCATGACGTCACCACTCACCACATCCTCCCTCCTGTAGGGCCTCAGGAGTTAGCAGGGGTCCATGGTCCATGACGTCACCACTCACCACATCCTCCCTCCTGTAGGGCCTCAGGAGGTAGCAGGGGTCCATGGTCCATGACGTCACCACTCACCACATCCTCCCTCCTGTAGGGCCTCAGGAGTTAGCAGGGGTCCATGATGTCACCACTCACCACATCCTCCCTCCTGTAGGGCCTCAGGAGTTAGCAGGGGTCCATGATGTCACCACTCACCACATCCTCCCTCCTGTAGGGCCTCAGGAGGTAGCAGGGGTCCATAGTGTCACCACTCACCACATCCTCCCTCCTGTAGGGCCTCAGGAGCTAGCAGGGGTCCATGATGTCACCACTCACCACATCCTCCCTCCTGTAGGGCCTCAGGAGGTAGCAGGGGTCCATGATGTCACCACTCACCAAATCCTCCCTCCTGTAGGGCCTCAGGAGGTAGCAGGGGTCCATGATGTCACCACTCACCACATCCTCCCTCCTGTAGGGCCTCAGGAGGTAGCAGGGGTCCATGATGTCACCACTCACCACATCCTCCCTCCTGTAGGGCCTCAGGAGGTAGCAGGGGTCCATGATGTCACCACTCACCACATCCTCCCTCCTGTAGGGCCTCAGGAGGTAGCAGGGGTCCATGGTCCATGACGTCACCACTCACCACATCCTCCCTCCTGTAGGGCCTCAGGAGTTAGCAGGGGTCCATGGTCCATGACGTCACCACTCACCACATCCTCCCTCCTGTAGGGCCTCAGGAGTTAGCAGGGGTCCATGGTCCATGACGTCACCACTCACCACATCCTCCCTCCTGTAGGGCCTCAGGAGGTAGCAGGGGTCCATGGTCCATGACGTCACCACTCACCACATCCTCCCTCCTGTAGGGCCTCAGGAGTTAGCAGGGGTCCATGGTCCATGACGTCACCACTCACCACATCCTCCCTCCTGTAGGGCCTCAGGAGGTAGCAGGGGTCCATGGTCCATGACGTCACCACTCACCACATCCTCCCTCCTGTAGGGCCTCAGGAGTTAGCAGGGGTCCATGATGTCACCACTCACCACATCCTCCCTCCTGTAGGGCCTCAGGAGGTAGCAGGGGTCCATGGTCCATGACGTCACCACTCACCACATCCTCCCTCCTGTAGGGCCTCAGGAGTTAGCAGGGGTCCATGATGTCACCACTCACCACATCCTCTCTCCTGTAGGGCCTCAGGAGGTAGCAGGGGTCCATGATGTCACCACTCACCAAATCCTCCCTCCTGTAGGGCCTCAGGAGGTAGCAGGGGTCCATGATGTCACCACTCACCACATCCTCCCTCCTGTAGGGCCTCAGGAGGTAGCAGGGGTCCATGATGTCACCACTCACCACATCCTCCCTCCTGTAGGGCCTCAGGAGGTAGCAGGGGTCCATGGTCCTGTTGTGGGATGTCTGGTCACACCCGGACAGATGCTCAGTGTCGTTGCTCTGAGCACACAGGTCTGTGCCTGGCCTCAGGGCGAAGGCAGGCACGAACAGACAGAAGTAGAGCACGAACAGCAGAAAACGACGGTAAAACCTGACAGACAGAACAGACAGAAGTAGAGCACGAACAGCAGAAAACGACGGTAAAACATGACAGACAGAACAGACAGAAGTAGAGCACGAACAGCAGAAAACGACGGTAGAACCTGACAGACAGAAGTAGAACACGAACAGCAGAAAACGACGGTAGAACCTGACAGACAGAAGTAGAACACGAACAGCAGAAAACGACCGACATAACAGACAGATAGTATGGACATGCAGCACAAACACATACACACACAAACGCACATGCACACACACACACAAACTCACACGCACGCACACACACACACACACACACAGACACTCTCTCTCTCTCTCTCTCTCTCTCTCTCTCTCTCTCACACACACACACACACACGCACGCACACGCACACGCACACGCACACACACACACACACACTCATACATACACACACACACTTACCAACACACCAACAACCACAGACACGCTCACATACACACAGACACATACACACACACATATATACGCATACCCACACAGGTAGACGCACACACATTCCCACACAGACACGCATACACATACACACAGGTGCACGCATGAATACACGCGCACGCGCGCACACACACACAGATGTGCGCACGCAAACAAGCATTTGAAGTGGTTTGACTTCTAGAGCATAACAGCGTAATGACCTGAACATTTCTTTGAAGGCATGTTCACAACGCTGGAATAAACCCTAATAATATAACAGCGTAATGACCTGAACATTTCTTTGAAGGCATGTTCACAACGCTGGAATGAACCCTAATAATAATTACAAATGAAGGCTCCCCTTGCTGATTCCAGATGAACATGTTCACCGGAACACTTTGGGTAATACCCTAACACTGCACAGCATTTCATTGAATTCTGTTCAGTCTGTTGAGAAATGCTCTCTTCATAAACACTGCACAGCATTTCACTAAAATCTGTTCACAGTCTGTTGAGAAATGCTCTCTTCACAAACACTATGTTCACCGGAACACTTTGGGTAATACCCTAACACTGCACAGCATTTCATTGAACTTTGTTCAGTCTGTTGAGAAATGCTCTCTTCATAAACACTGCACAGCATTTCACTAAAATCTGTTCAGTCAGTTGAGAAATGCTCTCTTCACAAACAATGCACAGCATTCCATTGAAATCTGTTGACAGTCTGTTGAGAAATGCTCTCTTCACAAACACTGCAGAGTCTGTTGAGAAATGCTCTCTTCACAAACAATGCACAGCATTCCATTGAAATCTGTTGACAGTCTGTTGAGAAATGCTCTCTTCATAAACACTGCAGAGTCTGTTGAGAAATGCTCTCTTCACAAACACTGCACAGCATTTCATTGAAATCTGTTGACAGTCTGTTGAGAAATGCTCTCTTCATAAACACTGCAGAGTCTGTTGAGAAATGCTCTCTTCATAAACACTGCACAGTCTGTTGAGAAATGCTCTCTTCATAAGCACTGCACAGTCTGTTGAGAAATGCTCTCTTCATAAACACTGCACAGTCTGTTGAGAAATGCTCTCTTCATAAGCACTGCACAGTCTGTTGAGAAATGCTCTCTTCATAAACACTGCACAGTCTGTTGAGAAATGCTCTCTTCATAAACAGTGCACAGCATTTCATTGAAATCTGTTGACAGTCTGTTGAGAAATGCTCTCTTCACAAACAGTGCACAGCATTTCACTGAAGTCTGTTGACAGTCTGTTGGGAAATGCTCTTTTCACAAACAGTGCACAGCATTTCACTGAAGTCTGTTGACAGTCTGTTGGGAAATGCTCTCTTCATAAACAGTGCACAGCATTTCACTAAAATCTGTTGACAGTCTGTTGAGAAAGTTGGTATTTTGATATATTCTAGTCACAGATACTTATTTCTGCGAAATTCGGACTGCTCTCCCCCAGAGAGCGCGTCGCCGCAAGCGCAGCGCCTACCCATTATCATTATGTCTTCCATGTCTCACCTGTAGCGGACAAAGGTCTTCCAGTGTTCATTAATAACGGTTAAAGGTCTTCCATTGTTCACCTATAACAGATATAGGTCTTCCTATTTTTCACCTATAACGGACAAATGTCTTCCATTTCTCACGTCTAACGGACAAAGGTCTTCCAGTGTTCATTAATAATGGTTAAAGGTCTTCCATTGTTCACCTATAAGGTACGATCACATCACTCCGGTTCTTCGTTCCCTACATTGGCTCCCAGTTCAATCACATAATTATTGACTACAAAATTCTCTTCCTCGTCTTCAAGTCACTGAATGATCAAGCTCCCCTGTATCTCTCTGATCGTCTTCATCTCTATGTCCCAGCTCGCCAACTACGTTCGTCTTCTGATTCTCATCTCCTTTCCCTTCCCTCCATCCGTCTCAAATCTGCTGGCCAACGTTCGTTTTCTTGTCAAGCACCATCTCTGTGGAATTATCTGCCTTCTCCTCAACGACACTCCAACTCAGTCTCCTCATTCAAAACCTCTCTTAAAACCCATCTTTTTCCTGCTGCACCCTAAATATTTGATCAGTTGTCTATCGTTGTGTGCACGTGAGGGAAGATTGAATAAGAGGTTTGTGCTGTGTTTTGTGGTGCGTTTGTGTGTGTGTGTGTGTGTGTGTGTGTGTGTGTGTGTGTGTGTGTGTGTGTGTGTGTGTGTGTGTGTGTGTGTGTGTTGTGTGTGTGAGTGAGCATGCATGTGTGCATACATGTGTGCTTGTGTGTGTTTTGATTTTGTGGGTTGTGTGTGCACACATGTGTGTGTCTGTGTGCGTGTCTGTGTGTCTGTGTGCGTGTCTGTGTGTCTGTCTGCGTGCGTACGTTGTGTGTGAAGGTGTTTGTGTATGTGTGTTGGTGTATGTGGTCAGTCCGTGCGGCTCGGTTGCTGTAGCTTACCGAATGGGGTATGAACGAGTTGGCGTGGATAAATGTGTGTGTGTGTGTGTGTGTGTGTGTGTGTGTGTGTGGTGTGTGTGTGTGTGTGTGTGTGTGTGTGTGTGTTAGTGTGTGTGTTAGAGAGAGAGTTGCTTTGTATATGCGTTGTTGCTGGTTGGTGTCATTCTTGAATGCTGTTTTTGTTGTCTGTTGATGAATAATTGATTGTAAAGCGCTTTGGGCTCATCTGAGGTAAAGCGCTATATAATTGTACTATTATTATTATTATTATTAACAGATATAGGTCTTCCATTTTTCACCTATAACGGACAAATGTCTTCCATTTCTCACGTCTAACGGACAAAGGTCTTCCAGTGTTCATCAATAACGGACAAAGGTCTTCCAGTGTTCATCAATAATGGACAAAGGTCTTCCATTTCTCACCTGCAACGGACAAAGGTCTTCCATGTCTCACTTATAACGGACAAAGGTCTTCCATTTCTCACGTCTAACGGACAAAGGTCTTCCAGTGTTCATCAATAACGGACAAAGGTCTTCCAGTGTTCATCAATAATGGACAAAGGTCTTCCATTTCTCACCTGCAACGGACAAAGGTCTTCCATGTCTCACTTATAACGGACAAAGGTCTTCCATTTCTCACATGTAATGGACAAAGGTCTTCCATTTCTTACCTGTAACGGACAAAGGTCTTCCATTTCTCACCTGTAACAGACAAAGGTCTTCCATTTCTCACCTGTAACGGACAAAGGTCTTCCATTTCTTACCTGTAACGGACAAAGGTCTTCCATTTCTTACCTGTAACGGACAAAGGTCTTCCATTTCTCACCTGTAACGGACAACGGTCTTCCATTTCTCACCTGTAACGGACAAAGGTCTTCCATTTTTCCTGCAGCAGGTCTACAATCAGTCCATCCATCATGTCGAGATGACTCCCCTCCTCCTATGGACACACACACACACGCACGCACGCACACACACACACACAGCGCTTACAATCATGATAAAAACAATACTAACAAAATGAAAAGCTAGACAACACACAAAACACTCACACGAACTTGAGGTCACCCCCCCACCCACCCACACATACACCCCCCCCCCCCAACACACACACACAGACACACCAATAATCACACACACACACACACACACACACACACATACACCCCTAACCCTAACCCTAACGAATTGGTAAATGACCTCCAGAAAAATGTTGAAAAATTAGTGAACTGGACTGAAGAAAATCATGTCTCTAAATGCTACCAAAACGAAATGCATGTATGTTACCACGAGACAAAAAAGACAGAAAATGAACTCCTCGTTCCCATCATTGTTCATTCAAGATCAAAAGATAGAAGAAGTATCTTCACATAAAGTCTTAGGTGTTGTTATAGACAATAATTTATCATGGTCAAATCATATATCTAATCTTGGCAAACGCATTTCAAAAAGAATATATCAACTTGCAAGAATAAAAAGATTTTTGAATCGTGACGCACGAAAAAGCTTTTTTCATGCACATATCTTATCCCTTATAAAAATTATGCATCAACTCTTTGGGACAATAGCAGCGAAACAAATCTGAAACAATTAAATCGTTTACACAAACGAGCCATAAAATTAATACAGTTGAAGTCCAGTTCACTCACTAAATGTGATTACAAATCTTTAAACATCCTGCCATTTAAGGAAAGACTATTATATAACAAATGTGTATGCATGTACAGCGTTGTGAATGGAATAGCCCCTAAGAAAATCACCCAACATTTTGTTAGCAACGAAAGCAGACATACACACAAACTTTCTTTTCCCAGACCCCGTAATAATCTTTATAAATCTAGTTTATTGTACTCCGGCTGTACGGCGTGGAACAA
>CM065707.1:157980-165480 GCA_017654935.2 Phymorhynchus buccinoides | reverse complement strand
TGAAAGCTTCATACAGTAAAGGTCTCCACAGCACTGTCAGAATATAGACAGCAGATAATGACACAATATAAACTATGCAGTGAAAGCTTCATACAGTAAAGGTCTCCACAGCACTGTCAGAATATAGACAGCAGATCATGACACAATATAAACTATGCAGTGAAAGCCTCATACAGTAAAGGTCTCCACAGCTCTGTCAGAATATAGACAGCAGATCATGACACAATATAAACTATGCAGTGAAAGCCTCATATAGAAAAGGTCTCCACAGCACTGTCAGAATATAGACAGCAGATGACACAATATAAACTATGCAGTGAAAGCCTCATACAGTCTGTGTCTCCACAGCTCTGTCAGAATATAGACAGCAGATCATGACACAATATAAACTATAGAGTGAAAGCCTCATACAGTAAAGGTCTCCACAGCTCTGTCAGAATATAAACAACAGATTATGATACAATATAAACTATGCAGTGAAAGCTTCATACAGTAAAGGTCTCCACAGCTCTGTCAGAATATAAACAACAGATTATGATACAATATAAACTATAGAGTGAAAGCCTCATACAGTAAAGGTCTCCACAGCACTGTCAGAATATAGACAACAGATTATGATACAATATAAACTACGCAGTGAAAGCCTCATACATCTGTGTCTCCACAGCTCTGTCAGAATATAGACAGCAGATGATACAATATAAACTATGCAGTGAAAGCCTCATACAGTAAAGGTCTCCACAGCTCTGTCAGAATATAGACAGCAGATCATGACACAATATAAACTATGCAGTGAAAGCCTCATACAGTAAAGGTCTCCACAGCTCTGTCAGAATATAGACAGCAGATGACACAATATAAACTATGCAGTGAAAGCCTCATACAGTAAAGGTCTCCACAGCTCTGTCAGAATATAGACAGCAGATGACACAATATAAACTATGCAGTGAAAGCCTCATACAGTAAAGGTCTCCACAGCACTGTCAGAATATAGACAGCAGATCATGACACAATATAAACTATGCAGTGAAAGCCTCATACAGTAAAGGTCTCCACAGCACTGTCAGAATATAGACAGCAGATCATGACACAATATAAACTATGCAGTGAAAGCCTCATACAGTAAAGGTCTCCACAGCTCTGTCAGAATATAGACAGCAGATCATGACACAATATAAACTATGCAGTGAAAGCCTCATATAGAAAAGGTCTCCACAGCACTGTCAGAATATAGACAGCAGATCATGACACAATATAAACTATGCAGTGAAAGCCTCATACAGTCTGTGTCTCCACAGCTCTGTCAGAATATAGACAGCAGATCATGACACAATATAAACTATAGAGTGAAAGCCTCATACAGTAAAGGTCTCCACAGCTCTGTCAGAATATAGACAGCAGATCATGACACAATATAAACTATGCAGTGAAAGCCTCATACAGTAAAGGTCTCCACAGCACTGTCAGAACATAGACAGCAGATCATGACACAATATAAACTATGCAGTGAAAGCCTCATACAGTAAAGGTCTCCACAGCTCTGTCAGAATATAGACAGCAGATCATGACACAATATAAACTATGCAGTGAAAGCCTCATACAGTAAAGGTCTCCACAGCTCTGTCAGAATATAGACAGCAGATGACACAATATAAACTATGCAGTGAAAGCCTCATACAGTAAAGGTCTCCACAGCTCTGTCAGAATATAGACAGCAGATGACACAATATAAACTATGCAGTGAAAGCCTCATACAGTAAAGGTCTCCACAGCACTGTCAGAATATAGACAGCAGATCATGACACAATATAAACTATGCAGTGAAAGCCTCATACAGTAAAGGTCTCCACAGCACTGTCAGAATATAGACAGCAGATCATGACACAATATAAACTATGCAGTGAAAGCCTCATACAGTAAAGGTCTCCACAGCTCTGTCAGAATATAGACAGCAGATCATGACACAATATAAACTATGCAGTGAAAGCCTCATATAGAAAAGGTCTCCACAGCACTGTCAGAATATAGACAGCAGATCATGACACAATATAAACTATGCAGTGAAAGCCTCATACAGTCTGTGTCTCCACAGCTCTGTCAGAATATAGACAGCAGATCATGACACAATATAAACTATAGAGTGAAAGCCTCATACAGTAAAGGTCTCCACAGCACTGTCAGAATATAGACAGCAGATCATGACACAATATAAACTATGCAGTGAAAGCCTCATACAGTAAAGGTCTCCACAGCACTGTCAGAACATAGACAGCAGATCATGACACAATATAAACTATGCAGTGAAAGCCTCATACAGTAAAGGTCTCCACAGCACTGTCAGAATATAGACAGCAGATCATGACACAATATAAACTATAGAGTGAAAGCCTCATACAGTAAAGGTCTCCACAGCTCTGTCAGAATATAGACAGCAGATCATGACACAATATAAACTATGCAGTGAAAGCCTCATACAGTAAAGGTCTCCACAGCTCTGTCAGAATATAGACAGCAGATCATGAGATAATCATGGGCTTCCCAGGGATAGAACAGAATGGTTGGTGTCACTGATCAAGTGTTCAACTCTAGCACTGATCAAGTGTTCAACACCAGCACTGATCAAGTGTTCAACTCTAGCACTGATCAAGTGTTCAACTCTAGCACTGATCAAGTGTTCAACTCTAGCACTGATCAAGTGTCCAACTCTAGCACTGATCAAGTGTTCAACTCTAGCACTGATCAAGTGTTCAACTCTAGCACTGATCAAGTGTCCAACTCTAGCACCTATCAAGTGTTCAACTCTAGCACTGATCAAGTGTTCAACTCTAGCACTGATCAAGTGTTCAACTCTACTACTGATCAAGTGTTCAACTCTACCACTGATCAAGTGTCCAACTCTAGCACTGATCAAGTGTTCAACTCTAGCACTGATCAAGTGTTCAACTCTAGCACTGATCAAGTGTTCAACTCTAGCACTGATCAAGTGTCCAACTCTAGCACTGATCAAGTGTTCAACTCTAGCACTGATCAAGTGTTCAACACCAGCACTGATCAAGTGTTCAACTCTAGCACTGATCAAGTGTTCAACTCTAGCACTGATCAAGTGTTCAACACCAGCACTGATCAAGTGTTCAACTCTAGCACTGATCAAGTGTTCAACTCTAGCACTGATCAAGTGTTCAACTCTAGCACTGATCAAGTGTCCAACTCTAGCACTGATCAAGTGTTCAACTCTAGCACTGATCAAGTGTCCAACTCTAGCACTGATCAAGTGTTCAACTCTAGCACTGATCAAGTGTTCAACTCTAGCACTGATCAAGTGTTCAACTCTACCACTGATCAAGTGTTCAACTCTAGCACTGATCAAGTGTTCAACTCTAGCACTTTTCAAGTGTTCAACTCTAGCACTGATCAAGTGTCCAACTCTAGCACTGATCAAGTGTTCAACTCTAGCACTGATCAAGTGTTCAACTCTAGCACTGATCAAGTGTTCAACTCTAGCACTGATCAAGATTTATTCTGCGTCAAATTAAGGAGTCTCTTTGTCGTTGTCTCTGTCTCTGTCTGTCAGTCTCTCTCTCTCTCTCTCTCTCTCTCTCTCTCTCTCTCTCTCTCTCTCTCTCTCTCTCTCTCTCTCTCTCTCTCTCTCTCTCTCTCTCTCTCTCTCTCTCTCTCTCTCTCTCTCTCTCACAACATGTTTATCTCTACAATGGTCCAAATGTACTGAAATCCTCATACAGTCACTGTCTCCATAGCACTGTCATAATATAAATCAGACATTTTAACATACATTTTACACATTGTACCTTATCACAATAGTAATGAAATCATCATACAGTCACTGTCTCCATAGCACTGTCATAATATAAATCAGACATTTTAACATACATTTTACACATTGTACCTTATCACAATAGTAATGAAATCCTCATACAGTCACTGTCTCCATAGCACTGTCATAATATAAACCAGACATTTTAACATACATTTTACACATTGTACCTTATCACAATAGTAATGAAATCATCATACAATCAGTGTCTCCATAGCACTGTCATAATATAAATCAGACATTTTAACATACATTTTACACATTGTACCTTATCACAATAGTAATGAAATCATCATACAATCAGTGTCTCCATAGCACTGTCATAATATAAATTAGACATTGTACATACATTTTACACATTGTACATTATCACAATAGTAATGAAAGCCTCATACAGTCAGTGTCTCCATTGCTCTGTCAGAATATAGACAGCAGATAAGGTAAGAATCATCGGCTTTCTGTGGAACGCTATGACCTATTACAACAATTTAATTCAGTTATGATGCAGAACAAATATTCAGTTATGATGCAGAACAATTTAATTCAGTTATGATGCAGAACAATTATTTCTTCTTCTTCTGCGTTCTCATGCTATACTGAGTGAAATACGTATGTCTTTGCTTTTATTTCACTGGTCTCCCCGCTGCAGTAGCTAACACATTGTGTTTTGGGAGGAGGGTGCATAACAATACAAGGCCCAGCAGTAGCTAACACATTGTGTTTTGGGAGGAGGGTGCATAACAATACAAGGCCCAGCAGTAGCTAACACATTGTGTTTTGGGAGGAGGGTGCATAACAATACAAGGCCCAGCATTAGCTAACACATTGTGTTTTGGGAGGAGGGTGCATAACAATACAAGGCCCAGCATTAGCTAACACATTGTGTTTTTGGAGGAGGGTGCATAACAATACAAGGCCTAGCATTAGCTAACATATTGCGTTTTGGGAGGAGGGTGCATAACAATACAAGTCCCAGCATTAGCTAACACATTGTGTTTTTGGAGGAGGGTGCATAACAATACAAGGCCTAGCATTAGCTAACACATTGTGTTTTGGGAGGAGGGTGCATAACAATACAAGGCCCAGCATTAGCTAACACATTGTTTTTGGAGGAGGGTGCATAACAATACAAGGCCTAGCATTAGCTAACACATTGCGTTTTGGGAGGAGGGTGCATAACAATACAAGGCCCAGCATTAGCTAACACATTGTGTTTTTGGAGGAGGGTGCATAACAATACAAGGCCTAGCATTAGCTAACACATTGCGTTTTGGGAGGGTGCATAACAATACAAGGCCCAGCATTAGCTAACACATTGTGTTTTTGGAGGAGGGTGCATAACAATACAAGGCCTAGCAACCATTTTCTTCTTGCTCCTATGAAAAGATACAACACAGTGAAGCTAAGAAACAAAGCCAAGCTAATATATGACTTACAATACAACACAGTAAAGCTAAGAAACAAAGCCAAGCTAATCTATGACTTACGATACAACACTGAACACAGTGAAGCTAAGAAACAAAGCCAAGCTAATATATGACTTACGATACAACACTGAACACAGTGAAGCTAAGAAACAAAGCCAAGCTAATATATGACTTACGATACAACACTGAACACAGTGAAGCTAAGAAACAAAGCCAAGCTAATATATGACTTACGATACAACACTGAACACAGTGAAGCTAAGAAATAAAGCCAAGCTAATATATGACTTACGATACAACACTGAACACAGTGAAGCTAAGAAACAAAGCCAAGCTAATATATGACTTACGATACAACACTGAACACATTGAAGCTAAGAAATAAAGTTTAGCTAATATATGACTTAAGATACAACACATTGAAGCTAAGAAATAAAGCCAAGCTAATATATGACTTACGATACAACACTGAACACAGTGAAGCTAAGAAACAAAGCCAAGCTAATATATGACTTACGATACAACACAGTAAAGCTAAGAAACAAAGCCAAGCTAATATATGACTTACGATACAACACTGAACACATTGAAGCTAAGAAATAAAGTTTAGCTAATATATGACTTACGATACAACACAGTGAAGCTAAGAAATAAAGCCAAGCTAATATATGACTTACGATACAACACTGAACACAGTGAAGCTAAGAAATAAAGCCAAGCTAATATATGACTTAAGATACAACACATTGAAGCTAAGAAATAAAGTTTAGCTAATATATGACTTAAGATACAACACATTGAAGCTAAGAAATAAAGTTTAGCTAATATATGACTTACGATACAACACAGTAAAGCTAAGAAACAAAGCCAAGCTAATATATTATATGACTTACGATACAACATTGAACACAGTGAAGCTAAGAAATAAAGCCAAGCTAATATATGACTTACGATACAACACAGTAAAGCTAAGAAACAAAGCCAAACTAATATATGACTTACGATACAACACAGTAAAGCTAAGAAACAAAGCCAAGCTAATAATAATATATGACTTACGATAGAACACAGTAAAGCTAAGAAACAAAGCCTAGCCAAGGTAAGCAGTAGGTCTTTCTCGTTCTATGTTTTCTAGTAGGTTCATGCGCTCTCCAAGTTCCGTCGCGATTTATCGTCAGAAGTGGCGTCTGCGACGTATATAAACAGAAACAGAAATATGACTTAAGATACAACGCAGTGAAGCCATTAAATAAAGCCTAGCTAATATATGACGTCAGTGTTAGACAGTGGTATTGGGCATACGTCACTTTGACGTCACATCATCACATTACACTATAGAGATATTCTACATAAGGCAGACTATTCTACATAAGGCAGACTATTCTACATAAGGCAGGCTATTTTACATAAGGCAGACTATTCTACATAAGGCAGACTATTTTACATAAGGCAGACTATTCTACATAAGGCAGACTATTCTACATAAGGCAGACTATTCTACATAAGGCAGACTATTCTACATAAGGCAGACTATTCTACATAAGGCAGACTATTTTACATAAGGCAGACTATTCTACATAAGGCAGACTATTCTACATAAGGCAGACTATTCTACATAAGGGAGGGAAACTGAGGACCACCAGGATCCGCTGCAGTTCGCCCACTCCAGCTCCCGAGACACGCAGGACGCCATCCTGACTCTGCTGCACCATCTGCTCGTGGCTCTCATTAGCATAGTGATCTGCTCCAGCATCTTGACAAACCCAAAACCTACGCAAGAATTCTCTTCATTGACTTTTCCAGTGCCTTTAACACTATCCAACCTCACCTCATGATCTGCAAATTCCTGTCCATGTCTGTCAACCCCATCATCATCTCCTGGATCTTCACTCTCGGGACTGTTGCAGAACTCTGACGAATCCCGATACTGAGAGGCTGTCAGCGAGCTGGTGGACTGGTGTGACAGGAATTTCCTGGAGCCGAACGTCAGCAAGACGGAGGAGTTAGTCATCGACTTCCGCAGGAATGCAGGCAGCATCCACCCGCTTGTCATCAAGGGCGAGGAGGTGCGCATCGTGCACACATACAAGTACCTCGGCACGGTGATTGACGACAAGCTGGAGTGGACCCCCAATATCGACGCCTGCTGCAGGAACCAGGGCAGCATCCACCCGCTTGTCATCAAGGGCGAGGAAGTGCGCATCGTGCACACATACAAGTACCTCAGTACGGTGATTGACG
>CM065707.1:140480-152980 GCA_017654935.2 Phymorhynchus buccinoides | reverse complement strand
CTAATCGAATTAAAGTGGCCCCAGCACTGGCTGTCTTCAAGGGACAAACAACTAATCGAAGTAAAGTGGCTCCAGCACTGGCTGTCTTCAAGTGACAAACAACTAAACGAAGTAATGTGACCCCAGCACTGGCTGTCTTCATGGGACAAACAACTAATCGAATTAAAGTGGCCCCAGCACTGGCTGTCTTCAAGGGACAAACAACTAATCGAAGTAAAGTGGCTCCAGCACTGGCTGTCTTCAAGGGACAAACAACTAAACGAAGTTAAGTGGCTCCAGCACTGGCTGTCTTCAAGGGGCAAACAATAAAAAAAAACATGCATCTGATTCTTGCTTTCGTTGTGTGCCTTGTTTGTTGAGGTATACTGTGTTCTATACAATACTTAAACTCTACATAATAATGATGATGTAAGCCAGCCTCATTGCAGCGATTCTTTATTGCTCAGCACAATACATCAGCAAACAATAATATAATCATTGGCTTGGCTTTACCCTAACCCTAATTCCTGTTTGATGCTGAATAGGGCCTGAATTAACTGACTATTATGTTGGTATAACCTAGTAGCGATTGTTTGATGCTGAATAGGGCCTGAATTAACTGACTATTATGTTGGTATAACCTAGTAGCGATTGTTTGATGCTGAATAGGGCCTGAATTAACTGACTATTATGTTGGTATAACCTAGTAGCGATTGTTTGATGCTGAATAGGGCCTGAATTAACTGATTATTATGTTGGTATAACCTAGTAGCGATTGTTTGATGCTGAATAGGGCCAATTTAACTGACTATTATGTTGGTATAACCTAGTAGCAATGTTTTGATGGTGAACACAAGAAGTCAGTAAATAATGATGTAATCATCAATTTCTCCTGTTTTTCTCAATTAAAGGCTAAGTTCATTCGCATAAGTCAGTAAAATAAATTTTGTTTCGCGTGAAAAATGCTATTTGTAATGGTTTGGATTCTAGGGGAGTGTGAAAGGATGGGGGTGGGGGTGGGGGGGGGGGACGTAAATGTAGTTATCGTGATTTCGTATCGGGTTGTTCCTTATGATAAGTGCGTTGTTTTGTTGCTGTTTTTGCTGATTTTTAACTTCTTTGTGAAGCGCTTAGAGCCCCGTAAGGAGAATAAGCGCTACATAAATTGTCATTATTATTATTATTATTAATATTATTAAATAATGATGTAACCATCAGATTCTCATGTTTTTCTCCATTAATGTCTAAGTTCATTTGCATAAGTCAGTAAATAATGATGTAATCATCAGCATCTCTTGTTTCTAACACTGGATTCTATTTCACTTCCATTAAAGCATGCACAATGGGGAGCCATTCAGCACTCACAATAAACCAGAAGACTACTACAGCTATACTGGCCTTCCATTAAAGCATGCACAATGGGGAGCCATTCAGCACTCACAATAAACCAGAAGACTATACTGGCCTTCCATTAAAGCATGCACAATGGGGAGCCATTCAGCACTCACAATAAACCAGAAGACTACTGCAGCTATACTGGCCTTCCATTAAAGCATGCACAATGGGGAGCCATTCAGCACTCACAATAAACCAGAAGACTACTACAGCTATACTGGCCTTCCATTAAAGCATGCACAATGGGGAGCCATTCAGCACTCACAATAAACCAGAAGACTACTACAGCTATACTGGCCTATCTCTAAGGAGACATTCTACAGCCAATACATGGATGCATCATTGATGACAGACAAGGCATGCACACAGCAATAAGGCACACGTAGCTATACTGGCCTATCTCTAAGGAGACATTCTACAGCCAATACATGGATGCATCATTGATGACAGACAAGGCATGCACACAGCCATAAGGCACACGTGGCTATACTGGCCTATCTCTAAGGAGACATTCTACAGCCAATACATGGATGCATCATTGATGACAGACAAGGCATGCACACAGCAATAAGGCACACGTGGCTATACTGGCCTATCTCTAAGGAGACATTCTACAGCCAATACATGGATGCATCATTGATGACAGACAAGGCATGCACACAGCAATAAGGCACACGTGGCTGGGAAGCATCATTAGTGGCACACTGCTACATGTGCAGAGTGTACAGACAAATACATCATCTTAGGCGCGCGTGCAAGCAGACCAATACCGAGCGTGTGCATGCATGCACACATTATATGCTTACAAACAAGCAGAAGCACCAAACGCTCGCATCCATTCATAAACATTTGAAACTTCACAAAGACACACACATACACTGATTAAAATGTGCTAAGGATAGAGTTTTATAACATTGATTGCTAGAAGGTGGTGTGATTGAAAGCAATGGAAATTATATGATCGAAAGATTAGTCATGCGTGACCACAAGCTCACTCAAACTTGTTTTATCCAACTTCCTGTTCACGGGAATCACATGATTTTCGCATGCCACCCCCAAAAAGTGTCATTTCGTTGAAATGGAGGGAAAACATAAAAGTGAGTAAAATTGTCAGAAATAAAGACATTTTTTGCTCACTTTGTAAACGTGAAGAAACAACGCACTCTGTGGCTGGCAGTTGTTCAAATATGCAGAAAAGGGACAATGCTCAATTAATAGGCCTTCACAATTCCAGACTTTTTATTATGCAGGAAAAGGACAATGCTCAATCAATATGCCTTCACAATTCCACACACTGTTTATTATGCAGGAAAAGGACAATGCTCAATCAATATGCCTTCACAATTCCACAGACTATTTATTATGCAGGAAAAGCACGGTGCTCAATAGACCTACACAATTCCACAGACTTACACACAATGAACTGTGCTCTAGCAGACAGATAGACAGACTGAAAGAAAGGCACAACTCCAGAATCCAAACAAAGGAAAGGTCAAGCAATTCGTATGAGCACACTTAGCACAATTACAGAAACACAGACAGACACAGAGCGCGCACGCACGCACACGCACACGCACGCACACGCACACACACACACACACACACCACACACACACACACACACACACACACACACACACACACACACACACACACACACACACACACACACACACACACACACACACACACACACACACACACACCACTCGCGCAAACGCATACAATCTAACAAAGTCCAACAGGACAATAGGCATCAATCCTAATAAGTTACCATACAATCTAACAAAGTCCAACAGGACAATAAGCATCCATCCTAAGTTAGCATACAATCTAACAAAGTCCAACAGGACAATAGGCATCCATCCTAAGTTAGCATACAATCTAACAAAGTCCAACAGGACAATAGGCATCAATCCTAATAAGTTACCATACAATCTAACAAAGTCCAACAGGACAATAGGCATCAATCCTAAGTTAGCATACAATCTAACAAAGTCCAACAGGACAATAGGCATCCATCCTATGTTCGCATACAATCTAACAAAGTCCAACAGGACAATAGGCATCAATCCTAAGTTAGCATACAATCTAACAAAGTCCAACAGGACAATAGGCATCCATCCTAAGTTAGCATACAATCTAACAAAGTCCAACAGGACAATAGGCATCCATCCTAAGTTAGCATACAATCTAACAAAGTCCAACAGGACAATAGGCATCAATCCTAAGTTAGCATACAATCTAACAAAGTCCAACAGGACAATAGGCATCCATCCTAAGTTAGCATACAATCTAACAAAGTCCAACAGGACAATAGGCATCCATCCTAAGTTAGCATACAATCTACCAAAGTCCAACAGGACAATAGGCATCCATCCTAAGTTAGCATACAATCTAACAAAGTCCAACAGGACAATAGGCATCCATCCTAAGTTAGCATACAATCTAACAAAGTCCAACAGGACAATAGGCATCCATCCTAAGTTAGCATACAATCTAACAAAGTCCAACAGGACAATAGGCATCCATCCTAAGTTAGCATACAATCTAACAAAGTCCAACAGGACAATAGGCATCCATCCTAAGTTAGCATACAATCTAACAAAGTCCAACAGGACAATAGGCATCCATCCTAAGTTAGCATACAATCTAACAAAGTCCAACAGGACAATAGGCATCAATCCTAAGTTAGCATGTGCAGAGCCTAAAATAAGTACACAAGCAGCAGTATACACTGGATTACAATGTAACACTGGGTGACAATGGTAACAGTGGCTGACAATGGGTGACAATGGTAACAATGGTAACAGTGAGTGACAATGGTAACAACGGATGACAATGGGTGATCATGGTAACAGTGGGTGACAATGGTAACAATGGGTGACAAAGGTAACAGTGGGTGACAATGTTAACAGCGGGTGACAATGGTAACAGTGGGTGACAATGGTAACAGTGGGTGACAATGGCAACAGTGGGTGATAATGGCAACAGTGAGTGATAATGGTAACAGTAGGTGACAATGGTAACAGTGGGTAACAATGGGTGACAAAGGTAACAGTGGGTGACAATGGTAACAGTGGGTGACAATGGTAACAGTGGGTGACAATGGTAACAGTGGGTGACAATGGTAACAGTGGGTGACAATGGTAACAGTGGGTGACAATGGTAACAGTGGGTGACAATGGTAACAGTGGGTGACAATGGTAACAGTGGGTGACAATGGTAACAGTGGGTGACAATGGTAACAGTGGGTGATAATTGCAACAGTGGGTGACAATGGCAACAGTGGGTGATAATGGCAACAATGAGTGATAATGGTAACAGTAGGTGACAATGGTAACAGTGGGTAACAGTGGGTAACAAAGGTAACAGTGGGTGGCAATGGGTGACAATGGTAACAGAGGGTGACAATGGTAACCATGGGTGACAATGGTAACTATGGGTGACAATCGTAACAGTGGGTGATAATGGTAACAGTGGGTGACAATGGTAACAATGGGTGACAAAAGTAACAGTGGGTGACAATGGTAACAGTGGGTGATAATTGCAACAGTGGGTGACAATGGCAACAGTGGGTGATAATGGCAACAATGAGTGATAATGGTAACAGTAGGTGACAATGGTAACAGTGGGTAACAAAGGTAACAGTGTTTTTTTTTTTTTTTTTTTTTTCTTTTTTTTTTTCTTTTTTTTTGGTGGCAATGGGTGACAATGGTAACAGAGGGTGACAATGGTAACCATGGGTGACAATGGTAACTATGGGTGACAATCGTAACAGTGGGTGATAATGGTAACAGTGGGAGATAATGGTAACAATGGGTGGCAACAGTGGGTGGGGATGGTAACAATGGCAACAATGGTAACAGTGGGTGACAATGGTAACTATGGGTGACAATGGTAACAGTGGGTGACAATGGTAACAGTGGGTGACAATGGTAACAGTGGGTGACAATGGTAACAGTGGGTGACAATGGTAACAACGGATGACAGTGGGTGATCATGGTAACAGTGGGTGACAATGGTAACAGTGGGTGACAATGGTAACAGTGGGTGACAATGGTAACAGTGGGTGACAATGGTAGCAGTGGGTGACAATGGTAACAGTGGGTGACAATGGTAACAGTGGGTGACAATGGTAACAGTAGGTGACAATGGTAGCAGTGGGTGACAATGGTAACAGTGGGTGACAATGGGTGATGATGGTAACAAGGCAAACCTCTTGGTCAGACTTCAGCTGCCAACAGAGCAACAGACAGCTGACTGTTAGTACAAGCTGAGCTGAACAAAATACAGCATAGTCAGTAAGGTAACCATTGTTGGTACATGACACAAAACACAGCATAGTCAGGAAGGTAACCACTGTTGGTACATGACACAAAACACAGCATAGTCAGTAAGGTAACCATTGTTGGTACATGACACAAAACACAGCATAGTCAGTAAGGTAACCGCTGTTGGTACATGACACAAAACACAGCATAGTCAGTAAGGTAACCACTGTTGGTACATGACACAAAACACAGCATAGTCAGTAAGGTAACCATTGTTGGTACATGACACAAAACACAGCATAGTCAGTAAGGTAACCACTGTTGGTACATGACACAAAACACAGCATAGTCAGTAAGGTAACCATTGTTGGTACATGACACAAAACACAGCATAGTCAGTAAGGTAACCACTGTTGGTACATGACACAAAACACAGCATAGTCAGTAAGGTAACCACTGTTGGTACATCACACAAAACACAGCATAGTCAGTAAGGTAACCATTGTTGGTACATCACACAAAACACAGCATAGTCAGTAAGGTAACCACTGTTGGTACATGACACAAAACACAGCATAGTCAGTAAGGTAACCATTGTTGGTACATCACACAAAACACAGCATAGTCAGTAAGGTAACCACTGTTGGTACATGACACAAAACACAGCATAGTCAGTAAGGTAACCACTGTTGGTACATGACACAAAACACAGCATAGTCAGTAAGGTAACCACTGTTGGTACATGACACAAAACACAGCATAGTCAGTAAGGTAACCATTGTTGGTACATGACACAAAACACAGCATAGTCAGTAAGGTAACCATTGTTGGTACATCACACAAAACACAGCATAGTCAGTAAGGTAACCACTGTTGGTACATGACACAAAACACAGCATAGTCAGTAAGGTAACCACTGTTGGTACATCACACAAAACACAGCATAGTCAGTAAGGTAACCACTGTTGGTACATGACACAAAACACAGCATAGTCAGTAAGGTAACCACTGTTGGTACATGACACAAAACACAGCATAGTCAGTAAGGTAACCACTGTTGGTACATGACACAAAACACAGCATAGTCAGTAAGGTAACCATTGTTGGTACATCACACAAAACACAGCATAGTCAGTAAGGTAACCACTGTTGGTACATGACACAAAACACAGCATAGTCAGTAAGGTAACCACTGTTGGTACATCACACAAAACACAGCATAGTCAGTAAGGTAACCATTGTTGGTACATGACACAAAACACAGCATAGTCAGTAAGGTAACCATTGTTGGTACATGACACAAAACACAGCATAGTCAGTAAGGTAACCACTGTTGGTACATGACACAAAACACAGCATAGTCAGTAAGGTAACCATTGTTGGTACATGACACAAAACACAGCATAGTCAGTAAGGTAACCATTGTTGGTACATCACACAAAACACAGCATAGTCAGTAAGGTAACCACTGTTGGTACATGACACAAAACACAGCATAGTCAGTAAGGTAACCACTGTTGGTACATGACACAAAACACAGCATAGTCAGTAAGGTAACCACTGTTGGTACATCACACAAAACACAGCATAGTCAGTAAGGTAACCACTGTTGGTACATGACACAAAACACAGCATAGTCAGTAAGGTAACCACTGTTGGTACATCACACAAAACACAGCATAGTCAGTAAGGTAACCACTGTTGGTACATGACACAAAACACAGCATAGTCAGTAAGGTAACCATTGTTGGTACATGACACAAAACACAGCATAGTCAGTAAGGCTGGCTATAGGCTGACTCTATCTTTCTGTGATCTATGACCAACACGTGTAGTGTATTATGATCTGTCATCTATGACCAACATGTGTAATGTATTATGATCTGTCATCTATGACTAACATGTGTAGTGTATTATGATCTGTCATCTATGACCAACATGTGTAGTGTATTATGATCTGTCATCTATGACCAACATATGTAGTGTATTATGATCTGTCATCTATGACCAACATGTGCAGTGTATTATGATCTGTCATCTATGACCAACATATGTAGTGTATTATGATCTGCCATCTATGACCAACATGTGCAGTGTATTATGATCTGTCATCTATGACCAACATGTGTAGTGTATTATGATCTGTCATCTATGACCAACATGTGTAGTGTATTATGATCTGTCATCTATGACCAACATGTGTAGTGTATTATGATCTGTCATCTATGACCAACATGTGTAGTGTATTATGATCTGTCATCTATGACCAACACGTGTAGTGTATTATGATCTGTCATATATGACCAACATGTGTAGTGTATTATGATCTGTCATCTATGACCAACACGTGTAGTGTATTATGATCTGTCATCTATGACCAACATGTGTAGTGTATTATGATCTGTCATCTATGACCAACATGTGTAGTGTATTATGATCTGTCATCTATGACCAACATGTGTAGGGTATTATGATCTGTCATCTATGACCAACACGTGTAGTGTATTATATGTCATCAATGACCAACACGTGTAGTGTATTATGATCTGTCATCTATGACCAACATGTGTAATGTATTATGATCTGTCATCTATGACTAACATGTGTAGTGTATTATGATCTGTCATCTATGACTAACATGTGTAGTGTATTATGATCTGTCATCTATGACTAACATGTGTAGTGTATTATGATCTGTCATCTATGACCAACATGTGTAGTGTATTATGATATGTCATCTATGACTAACATGTGTAGTGTATTATGATCTGTCATCTATGACCAACACGTGTAGTGTATTATGATCTGTCATCTATGACTAACATGTGTAGTGTATTATGATCTGTCATCTATGACCAACATGTGTAGTGTATTATGATCTGCCATCTATGACCAACATGTGTAGTGTATTATGATCTGTCATCTATGACCAACATATGTAGTGTATTATGATCTGTCATCTATGACCAACATGTGTAGTGTATTATGATCTGTCATCTATGACCAACATATGTAGTGTATTATGATCTGTCATCTATGACCAACACGTGTAGTGTATTATGATCTGTCATCTATGACCAACACGTGTAGTGTATTATGATCTGCCATCTATGACTAACATGTGTAGTGTATTATGATCTGTCATCTATGACCAACATGTGTAGTGTATTATGATCTGCCATCTATGACCAACATGTGTAGTGTATTATGATCTGCCATCTATGACCAACACGTGTAGTGTATTATGATCTGTCATCTATGACCAACATATTATGATTTGTCATCTATGACCAACATATTATGATTTGTCATCTATGACCAACATATTATGATCTGTCATCTATGACCAACATGTGTAGTGTATTATGATCTGTCATCTATGACCAACATGTGTAGTGTATTATGATCATCTATGACCAACATGTGTAGTGTATTATGATCTGTCATGTATGACCAACATATTATGATCTGTCATGTATGACCAACATATTATGATCTGTCATCTATGACCAACACGTGTAGTGTATTATGATCTGTCATATATGACCAACATGTGTAGTGTATTATGATCTGTCATATATGACCAACACGTGTAGTGTATTATGATCTGTCATATATGACCAACACGTGTAGTGTATTATGATCTGTCATGTATGACCAACACGTGTAGTGTATTATTATCTGTCATGTATGACCAACACGTGTAGTGTATTATGATCTGTCATCTATGACCAACACGTGTAGTGTATTATGATCTGTCATGTATGACCAACACGTGTAGTGTATTATGATCTGTCATCTATGACCAACACGTGTAGTGTATTGTGATCTGTCATGTATGACCAACACGTGTAGTGTATTATGATCTGTCATATATGACCAACACGTGTAGTGTATTACGATCTGTCATGTATGACCAACACGTGTAGTGTATTATGATCTGCCATCTAACCAACATGTGCAGTATAGTGTTCCCATCGGTGTCCTGAAGGTTAAGATAGGATCAGCCCTGTTGTATTGAGTTGATTCTCTGTCTTTTGCTGATGATACACAACTCCACAAGCCTGTATCCCCATCTACCATTCTTCTTTCTATATCTTCACTGGAATTCTGCATTCGCAACATCAAATCATGGATGCTACAAAACAAACTGAAGCTGAATGACGACAAAACGGAGGCCTTGTTCATCCACTCTCCATCTAGACAACTTTCGTACCCAAAGCCTGATTCCATCTCTGTCTGTGACACTCAAATACCTTTTTCTCCTTCTGCTAGAAATCTTGGCTTCCACATCTCTCAAGATATGAGTGTTGACTCACAAGTTCAAACTATCTGTCGGTCAGCATACTGTGAGCTGCGTCGCATTGGTACGATTCGCCATCTCCTGTCTATAGATACTGTTAAGATACTAGTCTGCGCTTTTGTTCTCTCTAAATTAGATTATTGTAATTCACTCTTGTATGGCTGCCCCCAACACCTCATTGACAAGCTTCAAAAAGTCCAGAACTCTGCTGCCAGACTTGTCCTCAAGGTCTCTAAGTATCATCATGTTCAACCACTCCTGATATCCCTCCATTGGCTTCCCATCAAAGCACGTATTGACTACAAAATTTCCACTCTATGTCATTCTTATTTCTCTGGAAATGCCCCTAGCTACATCTCTGACATGCTTTCTGTCTATACTCCATCAAGGCAATTGCGGTCATCTTCAGATTCCAAAATTCTCTGTGTTCCTAGTACACGAACAAAAATGTTTGGTGAGCGCTCCTTTTCCTTTTCGGCCCCATCAGTTTGGAACTCCTTACCACGCGAAATTCGCCATATCCAGTCCTTGCAACGTTTCAAATCAGCTCTCAAGACCCACCTATTCAAGCTACATCACAACCTTTAGGCCACATTACTTCTCGACTCTATTCTCACACACACAGGACCCTCCCCTCCCCCCTCCCCCCTCCCCCCATATTAGTTTCACTGTGTGATGACTGCAATGTCTACGTCAGCTTTGTTGCGAGAGAGTCAGACAGAGAGACAGAGAGAGAGAGAGAGAGAGAGAGAGAGAGAGAGAGAGAGAGAGAGAGAGAGAGAGAGAGAGAGAGAGAGAGAGAGAGAGAGAGAGAGAGAGAGAGAGAGAGAGAGAGAGAGAGAGAGAGAGAGAGAGAGAGAGAGAGAGAGAGTGTTGATGCTTTCTTCAACTGATTGTATTTTGTATTGTGTTCTTAGGTGGGGTGGGTGGTGGTGATGGTAACGGTGTGTGTGTGTGTAAGTGTGTGTGTGTGTGTGTGTGTGCATATGTGCGTACGTGCGTGCCTGCGTGTATGTGTGTGTGTGTGTGGGGGGGGGGGGTATACATGCCTATTTTGCATGTGTCAGCGATTACTTGTTTTTGTTTTTGAATTTCTTGCTTTTAATTTTTGTTGTTGTTAAGCGCATAGAGATCCACATTTGGTGGAGGAGTGCGCTATGTAAACGATTCACTATTATTATTATTATTATTATTGTACTATATTACTACCTTTCTCTCATGGATGACCAACATGTGCAGTACAGTGTTCCCATTGGTGTCCTGTAGGTTAGGATCAGCCCCTTTGGCTAACAGCAGACGCACACACTCTTCTTGACCAAGACAGGCTGCGAAACTCAGAGGGTACTCCCCTAGGTAGATGTACCTGTAACCACAACAGGTAACACACATGTAACCACAGGTAAAAAGTATAACGACAGATAAAAACAGATAAACGAGAAGTAACAACAGATAACAACAGGTAACAACGCGTAACACCATGTGAAGTGAACACACTCCTGACTAAGACAGGCCATAAAACACAGCAGATACCCCTAGGTAGACGGGCCTGTAACCACAACAGGTATCACACAGGTATCACACAGGTAACGAGTCTAGTACAACATAGGTCACACAACGCATGATGTAAAAAAAACCATAACGCCCCTCCTATTCCAGACACGCACATCCGCTCGGGCACACACACACATATGCGCGCACACATACACACATATGCGTGCGCATGCACACACACACACACACACACACACACACACACACACACACACACACACACACACACACACACACACACACTTCTTGATGCCTGTTATCTTGTCCAGTTAGGCTGATGTCTCTGTTGGTCTTAAACCGTGACAATATGTGCAACAGTTGCAATGACTGTGCAGACCAAGATGAGACCATTGACGCTGATCTGCCTCCACAAATGCATTACTCATTGGTCGAAGAATGCGTAGCAGCTATGGCAGACCCAACGTCCTTACCAGGGGAGGTGGACACCACTGCTATCATTATGCCTTGGCATGAGGCTGTGTCAGACCAGTTGACATAAGCTAGAACGCCAAGGCTACATCAAAATGTTGTTATGCTCTGAAGGGTTGTGCGGGGATTGTCTTAAGCCATGACAAGCCCCCAGCATAACATCATCAGTCTAAAATCCCCCGAAGGCGGAGTGTGGCTGCGTACATGGCGGGGTAATCAAAAACGGTCACACACGTAATGTTCTCATTCCTAGCTGAGTGCATTTGTACCTTAGTGTTCAAGTGCTTTTCACTGTTGGGATGATCCCTGGAGTCTTTTAGCCAGGGTAAGCCAACCAACCAACCAACAAACTGCTATCATTGCCAACAACGTGGTGATCCAGTGCTGCTATGGCAGACCCCCTATCAGGGGAGGTGGACACCACTGCCATCATTGCCAACAACGTGGTGACCCAGTGTTACTATGGCAGACCCAATCATTGCCAACAATGTGGTGATCCAGTGCTACTATGGCAGACCCAATCATTGCCAACAATGTGGTGATCCAGTGCTACTATGGCAGACCCAATC
>CM065707.1:115480-135480 GCA_017654935.2 Phymorhynchus buccinoides | reverse complement strand
GGCGCTGCTCTGAGAGTGACGCGCTCTCCCGATTCTCTTCAAATTTCTGCCAGGCTTTGCCTCGGCCACAGCAAGCCTGACAGCAAATCTGAAGCGATTCGGTTAAGGCCCCGTTTCCCGTTGGCGCTGCTCTGAGAGTGACGCGCTCTCCCGAGTAACGGTAACGCCTAGTAACGTCAACGCCAAGTACTGGTAATGCTGAGTACAGCAAATTTGAAGCGATTTGGTTAAGAAACGGCGGAGTTATAAGGCCCCGTTTCCCGTTGGCGCTGCTCTGAGCGCTCTCCCGATTCTCTTCAAATTTGCTACCAGGCTTTGCCCCGACCACAGCAAGCCTGACAGCAAATTTGAAGCAATTCGGTCGAAAAAAAACGGCGGAGTTATAAGGCCCGTTTTGTGTTTCAGACAGACGCACACACACACACACACAGACACACACTTGCCTTGTTATTATATGACTACTCCCCACCCCCACCCCATACACACACGCGCACGCGTTAACCTCGTACATTTGCCAAAAAGCGCAAATGACACGGCCGCCTTGGTTGCCGTTGCCATCGCCACGTTAGGGCTGATAGCAAATTTGAAGCGATTCGGTCGAAAAAACGGCGGAGTTATAAGGCCCGTTCTGTGTTCCACACACACACACACACACACACACACACACACACACGGACAGTTGGCTTTTCATAACATGATATGATTAAGGTGTAATGAATAGAATAGATACTTTTGTGGTCCAAACATTGAATTCTAGGTTTATTTTAAAACGGGAACTTTCACGAGTACACAAAGTAATTGCAGCATGTATTCCCAAAGTGACAAACGTAGAGATATCATACGAAAATAGAGACCTATATCATTGTTAAATGTTATCTACAAAACTGGATCTTCGTGTATCGTGAATCGTTTAAAGACTGTTTGACCTAATACTATCAATGAAGACCAGAAAGGGTTCATTGCGAAAAGACACGTAGGAGACAGCATTAGGCTGATTTATCATACATAGATGAACAAAATTACCCGGGATTTTGTTGAATTAAATTTAGAAAAGGCATTTGGTGACATTCTTTTCAAAGTTTTGAAAACTTATGGTTTCCAAAACGATAACTGTAAATGGCTAGAAACATTTTTATAACAACCAACAGCCAACATCAAATCGTGTTCTTGTTAATGGTCAGATATCTAATTGGTTTAATATAAACAGGATGTCGTCAAGGGGACCCACTATTACCATACTTGCTCGTTTTGTGTGCTGACTTTACTATTGGCCCAAACTTTGGGCTGAAGCCAACCAGAGGTTTGTTAAGACAATATAAAGGGGAAAGCAGTGTGGGATAAAGGTGCAAAGGGGGGAGGAAATGGCAATGCTCATCAGATCATCGCCTTTGCACATCAAGCTGAGAGGTTGCCTAGCTGAGAGAGAGAGCCACACAGAGGAAAGAAAACGAGCTTCATTACAAGTACGGCGGTTGACTGACAGAGGAGTGGACACCATCTCTATTCTTTGGACCTCTTCTGCCAGCCCCGCCGCACGCCATCCTTTTCGTTGAGCTTGCTCTGAACTTGGGCCTTGAGGAGGATTTGGGATCACTTCACGACTATCTTCTGCTTCTGCTTCTGCTTCTGCCTCCACCAACGACGTCTCCTTCTGTTCGTCACTACACGTCGTTGGATCTATCTAACGTGAGCATAAATAGGGTTCTAAGGTTTTGTTTTTTTCATTTGTTTTGCAGTTCGATGTGTTATTCGACTGCCTAGAGCTAGGGCCTGTAGGACGAGCCACAAAAGTGGTATCCCTGGGAGGAATGCGCCGGCCACCAGAGCCTTTGCACAGCAGGACTCCCAGGTCTAGGGACTAAGACCTTAGCTAGCTAGCTTTCACTGGTTTTTCACTTTTACTTCCTCCACTGTCTTTTTTTTGACCATCAGGTCATTCACGTCGGTCTATCAATACCCCCCACTCGTAGGCTTTTTGCCGGTGGGTACGGTCGTCACAGCATAGTTCCTGTAGGGTATTTCCTCTTTCTTTAGGGTTGTTCTGTTTTCGCCAGCCTCCTAAATTGTTGGAGGAGTTTGTGTGCGAGCCCAACAACATAAACAGTCAGAATAAGTCTTTATAAAATGTAGGTGTTTCTACTTTCCTTCTCTTTCACTTAAATATTGATCCTGATCCTCCGAAATACTAAATGTAACTATAAAATTGTACTCGTGGATGTGTTTTCATCCTAAGGAATAATAATATTCTTCATAACAAAAAAATAAATAAAAGATAAACTTGTAAAAGATAAACTGAGGCGGAATAGAGAGAAACAGTTTTTGAACTCTTTCCTCTTAAACATTAAAGGTAATAATAAAATTAAACTTTTGGGCTTGCTCCCAACATAAAATAAGATACTTTTTTCATAAACTAAAGATTGTTAAACGTAAACTAATCTTGCCTCTAGTTGAAGTAAAGTAAAAAGAAATAACTAAAAGATACGTTGCCAAAGCAGGTGCTCAAATCAACGACGATAGTGTTCCAACGATCTCATTGGTCGTTGGAAATAACGAAAAGTTAAAAACAGCTAAATAGGAAACCAACTATGTAGCTAGGGTATGAGAAAATCCTAGCGTTCTCATTGGTTCCCCAAATTAACGAAAGTCTAAACTTGGCTTGTTGTTGTCCTGACCGTGTTTAAGGTCACTACTGACATTGTACTAGTATAATAGACAGGTTTCCCACCTTATTGAGTAAAAAAAAAAGAAGGCCTTTGGCCCATATAAATATGGAAACCCCAGCCTCCCCGGACGAGGTGGAATCCTCCCCAGCCGGGGCTAGGCCCCAGGAGTCCATAGGGAAGAAATTTTGGGCTTCACCCAACAAAACAAGAGGAAAGTCTTTTCCAGTTTCATTTTCAAATTGCTCATTGAGCGAGTCGGACCAGGAGTCCACCACTCCCCTTGAGAAACCGCTGTCAGCGGGAGCAAAAACTGTCCTTGATGACAGTGTCTTTATGACCTCGGTGGAGGACAATGGGTCCTTCACCGAGATTCATTCTAGGAAAAAAAAGAGATCAAGGAGAGAAAGGGGGTCTAGTGACCCCCCGGAGGAAGGGGTCCCTGACCCCCAAAAATCAACCCCTGAAGGGAAAAAGCTCAGGGACGACTTTCGATCAATGGAGGAAGCTTCCAATCCACTTTCCCCCCCGTCCGGGAAATCCACCAGAGAAACTAGTATAGGGGCCCAACCTCAGCATAGTAACAACACTGTGGCCGAGCCACAAGCGTGTGGTTCGGGGACTGTGTCTGAAAACACTCCTGCAGCCACAGAAACACTGATTGAGCAGGTGGAGTCAGTATGGGGTGAAACTCCGGCTACCCACCCACCCTCTAAACTTAATCAAAAGCAGAATATTCAAAAACCAACAAGTTCTAAGACTGATCCAAGGAACGTGGCCCCTCCAGTCTTTCTCAAGTTCCCCATTGTTATGGAGGACTTGGGTACAGGCGCGGCCAGATTTCGTGCATTGGGGCCTAATACAAGCTTCCAACTCTGGAAAAGTACTGTAGGAACCATCCTCAGCCAGCGACCTCTTTCCACAAATCGCTGGCTGATTGGATGCAAATCACTTCAGCAACAGCAACAACTTTTAAAACAGAAATCCCTAGCGGGAATACATATTAAATGTCACGTCCCAGCAGCTACTACTGAGGGCGTAATAAAAGGTATTGCCACATCCGAGAACATCAGCAACCTTATCCCCCACATTACAAATGCCAGACAAGCCTTTCGCTTGAAAAACAAGGATGGTACGCCATCCAGAGCAGTGAAAATAACTTTCGACTTACCCACCCTCCCAGAAACGGTTAGGATCCAGGCAGAGGAGTTCGTAGTCCACACCTACGTGGCACCAGTTCGAAGATGTCGCAAATGTGCCCGCCTTGGGCACTCACAAGATCAATGTAGGTCTGAAAAAGAGACTTGTGTGCGTTGTGCCCAGGGCGGACATAACGTAAAAGACTGTTCCTCCACCAACATGAAATGCGTAAACTGTGGTGGAGGACACTCGGGGGCCTACCTCGGATGCCCAGAGTATCAGGCACGCCTGAGAGCAAACAAGATAAGAGGGGCCTCTTTTATTCCTTTTTCGGAAGCCATCCGTAGAGCAAAAACACAAATTCAAGAGGAAAAAACAGCAAGAGAGAGCCTAAGACCACCACCCTCCCCTCCTCCCCAAGTGGATACTCTCTGGAGGACGGAGGAGAGGTCGCATGCCTCCCCACCAGGGAGCTATGCGACTGTCCTCCAAAGTCGTGCCAGTGACATATCAAAAAAGAATAACAACAAACAACAAGTCACAAACACCTCTTCAACTCCAATTTCAACGCCCAAACCAGTTGTCACGTATAAAACAAAGAAAAAAAGAATAAACAGTAATAGAATTCGCAACCTAAAGCAGAAAGCTATCAACCTGAAGGCCTCCCTCTCCAAGACCGTCTCAGAGACGAGAATTCAAGAGATTGTTGCCGAAGAAATCAAAAAACAAACACAGTCTATGATCACTACAGTCACAAATTACATGGATAATCTTATGACTACTTTCACTCAAAAACATCAAGTGCCTGCACCAACACCAGTCGATCCCTCTACAACCACTACAACTTTTAATCTTGATCAGTTTGCAAAAGCTTCTTCCAACAAACCCCCAAGGGAACAAATAGTCACTCAAATTTTAATCTCATTAGCAAAAGCAAAAACAACAAATCAACCCTCTCTACTGCTAGATGGCTTAGCCACACTCTTTCCCGTGGTGGCGGGCACATCTCCAACAACACTCTCCAAAGACACCAGCTTGCTCAGATTGGCTAATCTGGTCTGTGAAAACAGCCCCACGAGTAGAGTCAGAAGTAGAGTAACACCATCAACCACAGGTAGACTAGACCGTCACTAAAATCAAACTAAATAAAACACCTGACTAAGCCAACCTCTGGGACCCCGAATATGGGGTCCAATAACGTCCCTTTTAGTATTCTTCAATGGAATTGTCGCGCAATTAATAGTAATCTAGATTTCCTGATAAACTTTTTAGCCACCAATCCAATACAATATCAAATTCTTTGCTTACAGTCCCTAAATACTGAATATTCAGGCCTCCCTAAGATAGAAGGTTTCCAATTCCCACCATCATTTAATAGTATGAAAGGACGTATCAAAACCGCCACTTACGTCCGTACTAATATATACTTTCAAAAAACAACTCCTCCCACAGAAGATATCTTATTATTAAGATACTCAAATAGCATTCAAATCTCAATAAACGACAAAAAGACAAACATTTTAAATACTTATTTTCCACAGCCATATGAGAGGGCTCCCACCTCAAATTGGTTAAGTTCCCTCACCACCTCCGAAAACTGGATAATCGTCGGTGACTTTAACACCCACCACCCCTTTTGGGAAGTGGGGTGTACAGTCACTAGTGCAGGGGCTTCTAAACTACTAGATGAAATTAATAACTCTGATTTAATCCTGTTAAATGATGGGTCTCCCACTAGGTATCCGGACGTGCCTGGCCAAAGACTAACAGCTATAGATTTAACTTTAATAAGCCCCGCTTTGGAAAAAAACTGTACGTGGACACCGTTGGTGGACCCCCTGGGGTCGGACCACAAACCTATATCTATAACACTAAACAGTACACCAGACCCACCAGAAGAAGAACTTACCCCTAAATTCATTTATGATAAAGCAAATTGGGAGCTCTTCCAATCAGAACTTAGTAAAACTACCCTATCAAACTTACAAAATGACAACTTAGAAACTTATTATAACAACATACGTAACACTATTCTAAAGGCAGGAAATGCAGCCATTCCGACCACAAAAAAACAGGGGGAGGGGTATTGCCCCACAAAAAACAACCCCTGGTGGAATGAAGAATGCGCTGCAGCAGTAAAAACCAAACATAATGCTAGCAACACCTTCAATAAATTCCCTACAACAGAAAATTTCACTTCAAAAAAAGAAGCAGAATCCTATAGTAAAAAAATGGTAGCTAAAGCCAAACTAGAATACTTTTATAAGATCAAAATTACAAATTTTAGAGATTTAGGAAATGCCTGGAAAAGATTAAAAAAGTTACGTAGAGGGGGCATTCCCACACAAATTAGAGTTAAAATAAAGGATAAACTAACAACATCAAACAAAGAAACAGCAGATGCCCTAGCAGAACATTTTTCTCACAATAGCCAAACCACTACCCTACCAATTCTAGAACAACAACGTAGAAAACAGATCCCAAAACCAACTAAATCTATAAATAACTCAAACGTAATAAATGCTCCCCTCAATTATGCCGAGCTCGCTATGTCCCTACGTTCAATAAGGAAAGTAAATAAAGCGACAGGAGGGGATCCCATCTCCTACCAGCTCATTAAAAAACTACCCCAATCATTTCTAAATATCCTCCTGCACTTCTACTCCAGGTGTTGGGAGGAGGGAGAGGTCCCACAAGCGTGGAGGGACGCACAGGTGATTGGGATCCTGAAACCTGGGAAACCAAAACAGGATCCCAAGAGCTTTCGTCCTATCTCCCTCACCCCTCACCTGGGTAAGGTGTACGAGAGAATCGTGAAACAACGATTAGAATACTATTTACAAAAAAATAATACGTTACCCTTATTCCAGGCAGGCTTCAGGAAACACCGAAGCTGCATGGAACAAGTATGCAAGCTGACGTCTCATGTCAGAAAAGCATTCAGTAGAAGAAAGAGGGTCCTAGCGACCTTCTTTGACATAAAGGGAGCTTATGACTCCGTCTGGCATGAGAGACTGCTTCAAAAAGTTAGCGAACTCGGCATAGAGGGGAACCTCTTCAATTTCATTAATTCCTTCCTGCAGAATCGTACGATCACAGTTAAGGTTGGCCAGGCACTGTCCGGAACCCACACTATCGATATGGGAGTCCCTCAGGGTAGCATAATTGCACCTACTCTTTTTAACGTCATGCTGCATGATATGAAGTCGATTCCCCTAAAGGGAACAAGTATTTCCATGTACGCTGATGATATAGCAATCTGGACACAAACGCCTAGACAAACAAACTCTCTAAAAAATGACAAAATTTTTAAACAACACCAACAATACACTACAGCTATAGCCACCTACTTAAGAGTGAACGGCTTCGCGCTATCTCTAAACAAATGCCAGTTCATGATATTCACAAATCAAAACATTAAAACCAACGTCTCTTTAGATATATTGGGAACTAAGGTTACCCCCAGTCCACAGGCTACCTTTTTAGGTATTGTACTAACCCCCACCTTATCTTGGGGTGCACACGCCCAGCACCTAGTCAAAAAAGCATTGAGAGCCCTAAACTTTATTAAGATCATCTCCAAAGAACCATGGGCCAAGGATGCCAGACTATTAACTTACCTAACTAGAGCGTTAGTTCGCGGCCGACTGACTTTTGGCATGGAGGTTTTTTACTCCATGCCCAAAACATTCTTTAAAAAGATACAAGCAACAGAAACAAGAGCTCTCAAAATAGCCATGGGTATCCCCCGGTATGCAAATAATAAGCTAGTCTATAGGGATGTAGACTGGCTGCCTTTAGATAAATACATGAAATTTTATTGTGCTTGCACCCTAACAAGACTATACTCTAATAAACAGGGCTCCGCAGAAGAGTTTTATGCGGATTACAAAGAAACTTCCAGCATAGTCCAAGGTAGACTAAAATTGGACAAAAATAAAATTAAATATTCTAAGGTAGTCGACCTTTTCGACTTTACGAACACACTATTTAAGGAGGCAGGGGTTACAGTG
Source organism: Phymorhynchus buccinoides (assembly GCA_017654935.2). Lineage (NCBI taxonomy): Eukaryota > Metazoa > Mollusca > Gastropoda > Neogastropoda > Raphitomidae > Phymorhynchus > Phymorhynchus buccinoides. The sequence goes on along the minus strand of CM065707.1, from coordinate 127,667 downwards.
GAGGAGGTGACGGACCAGTCCCAGCAAGTATTTCCACAGTGGGAACTAGAGTCCCCCACGTACGATACCTCTTTGCATCTTAGATATTTTAAACATAACAACCCTAACCTTATTTCAGCAGCAGCAAAAGAACAAGTTCATAGTTTTAAAAATCACCTACAAATTTTCACAGACGGTTCTAAAATAAATGGCTGCACAGGATGCGCTTTTACAATTCCATCTTTAAAGATTTCAAAACGTTATAAATTAAATAAGAATACATCAATTTTTAGTGCAGAGCTCTGGGCCATACTGGAGTCCTGTCACTATCTAAATAACCTACCAAATTATCCAAGAAGTGTAGTCTTGTTCACAGACTCTTTATCCTCGATAAAGGCCCTTGAGGGCAATACAAACAAAAGACTAGACATCATCAACGAAATAAGACTCATAATCCATCAACTGAAGTTAAAAGGAATAGAGATGTTGCTGTCGTGGATTCCCTCACATGCAGGGGTCTACGGTAATGACCTCGCTGACCGCGAGGCCAAGGCAGCAGCACAAAGTAAGGACGGTCCCATCATAAACATTAAACTATCTACAGAAGAAATTAAAACGCAACTGAAATTTGCAACCTCTAAAAAGTGGAAAGAACAACTAAAAACGTATGCTGCCTCCAAAGGAGTAGATTCTAACATCGTCAAGAAAGGATTATTCCTTAACGTCCCTTTCCCAGTACAATCTACCATCTTTAGACTAAGAACAAACGCAATTCTCTCTAAATACAACCCTAGACACTGTCTGTGCGGACAAATTATAGATATTAAACACTTATTTAACTCATGTAGTTTTATTGAGGCGGAGCTGGGGGAGTGCCTGCAGAGAGCAGACACTCTTAAGGTTCCGTTTCAGGAGAAACATATTTTGAATAATAATTCTGAGGGATGGGCCCCTCTGCTGTGGTTAATCGAGGACCTCTCGAAGGCATCCTTTGGCCATCTGTTTTAATCTCTTAACCAGTTTTAAGGTGTGCAAACGCCACCAGTATAAATATTTTATGGTAAAACCGCTACGTAGTAGTCACGCTGCCCATATAAATTTATTGGGATAGCCTAGGGTCCCCCCGCTTAAGGTCCCTGCCTACGCCACCCCTCTGCCCTACCCAAGGAGGAGGGGTCCCTCTCCCTCCCTCCCCTTGGTGGGATATCGAGTGAGTCGTATGCTTTCTTTTAAAATTAATGTTTTATAGGTGACTCTGTTTATAAACAGCACCTAATCCCCACCGGATCTCAGCCTGGGGGGGATGGGGGGCGGGAGGGACCTTGTCCCCCCGCCCCTCTTCCCCTCCAGGCCAAATAAAAAATTTCCTATGTATAATAACCCCATTTTAAAAATAAATAAAAAAATTCCTGGGCTGGGCCATTAGGCTCTGTGGGCCGACAGTCCAGGAATATAAGATAGTATTTTTTAAATTGGTTCAGTGGGGACCAGTCACCTTTTACTCAAATAATAACCTTGTTCTATGGCTTCGGCCTTTATAGGAGTGTAACACTTGTTACAATAAAATATCTTTTAAAAATAAAAAGAAATTGTGTTTTGTAAACACAATGTAAATATTTTTTACATAGACCTTCTTTGAAGTTTTAAAATTTTTGTTGTTGTTGTTCTTAAAAAAGGTGGTCCTGAAATTTTAATCCCAACTTATCCCCCTAAGTCAGCCTAGGAAAATTTCTTTTAAAATAAAGTATTTTATCCCAACAAACTCTTTTAACCGCAGGTCAGACCAGACATGGTGGAACTCAATAAATTATTTATAAAAAATACTCTAAACTAAAAGTAAAAAATAAATAACTTCTTTTTCTTTAACTGCACTAAAATAAAAACTTTAACTTTATAAAAAGAAATGTCCCACATGGAACTTTCCGAGAGGACGTAAAACTAAAAAAAAAAAAAAAAAAAAGGAAAAGGAAATGGCATTGAGAAGTCAGACCTTTATGAAAATGGCAAACTTTTTCATCGTGATTATTCATCGAGCAAATAATAGATACGAAATATATTACCACCCACCCCCCCCAACCATCCCCAGCCCCACCCCCCCACCCCCCACACACACCACCCATCTCCACCCCCGCCGCCCTACTTCCCACCCTCACCTCATACACTCGCGCGCACGCGTTAACTTCATACTCAAAAGTATTCTTGAGTCTTGAGTACATGTCGAACAGAATTCATGATATGAGCATTACTCATATCCCTGTGAATATATTAACACACACTCTCTCTCTCTCTCTCTCTCTCTCTCTCTCTCTCCCTCTTTCTCTCTCTAACACACACACAAACACACTCTCTATATTTATCTCTCTCTCTCTCTCTCTCTCTCTCTCTCTCTCTCACACACACACACACACACACACACACACACACACACACACACACACACACACACACACACACACACACACACACACACACACACACACACACACACACACACACACACACACACACACACACACACACACACACACACACACACACACACACACACACACACACACACACACACACACACACACACACACACACACACACACACACACACACACACACACACACACACACACACACACACACACACACACACACACACACACACACACACACACACACACACACACACACACACACACACACACACACACACACACACACACACACACACACACACACACACACACACACACACACACACACACACACACACACACACACACACACACACACACACACACACACACACACACACACACACACACACACACACACACACACACACACACACACACACACACACACACACACACACACACACACACACACACACACACACACACACACACACACACACACACACACACACACACACACACACACACACACACACACACACACACACACACACACACACACACACACACACACACACACACACACACACACACACACACACACACACACACACACACACACACACACACACACACACACACACACACACACACACACACACACACACACACACACACACACACACACACACACACACACACACACACACACACACACACACACACACACACACACACACACACACACACACACTGTTCGATCTGTCAATGTAGTGGAGTGGAACGGTTAACCAGTCACCATTGTCTCTGCATCCAACATTCAAAAGATCTGACCAGCCTTGACTGGCTGGCCTGACTTTCCGCATTGAAATGTAACAGAGAGGCAGAGACAGACACAGACAGACTGGCAGTGTGCATTTGTGCAAACACAATAATAATAATAATAATAATAAATAACATTTATAGAGCGCCCTTTCACTCTTGAGCTCACGGCGCTTCACAATTGTTTAAATACATACATAAATCATAAATAAGCTACTACAATATCAACTATCACAAACATTCACACAGCCACAACACGCACGCACGCCCACGCCCACACCCACACACGCGCGCACACCCACCCACCCACAATGTGGGGGACATCATTTTAAGGCAAGAAACAGGACAAGGAAGAAATCAGAGGTATTGCCGGAAGAGGTGAGTTTTAAGAGCGGTTTTGAAAGACTGGAAAGATTTAGCAGAACGAAGTTCATATGGTAGGGTGTTCCAGACAGAAGGGGCGCTGAAAGAAAATGATCGTTCACCATTTGTCTTAGTGTTAGTACGAGGAATAGAAAGGATAAGTTTGTCAGAAGAGGAACGGAGAGACCTGGAGGGTGAGTACAGGTGAATGAGATCAGAGAGGTAGGCAGGACTAGATGAATGGACAGCATTGAAACAGAGGCAAGCAATTTTATACTTTATTCTTGCCTCGACTGGAAGCCAGTGTAAGGTCTTGAGGTGGGGTTTGATGTGGTCTGTACGAGGGACTTTAAGGATTAATCGAGCTGCATTGTTCTGAACTTTCTGTAGACTATATACATAGAGTTATCATAACAAGAGAGAAATCGTGGGGGAAAGAAAATAAAGAGACACAATGTGTGTAGACTATATGCACACATACACAGAGTTCTCATAACATGAGAGAAATCGTGGGGGAAAGAAAATAAAGAGACACAATGTGTGTAGACTATATGCACACATACACAGAGTTCTCATAACAAGAGAGAAATCGTGGGGGAAAGAAAATAAAGAGACACAATGTGTGTAGACTATATGCACACATACACAGAGTTCTCATAACAAGAGAGAAATCGTGGGGGAAAGAAAGTAAAGAGACACAATGTGTGTAGACTATATGCACACATACACAGAGTTCTCATAACAAGAGAGAAATCGTGGGGGAAAGAAAGTAAAGAGAACATTACTGGCATAAAAATTAAAATTACCACACAAAGCTTCCCTTTGTTTCTCCCCAAAACTCTGAAACTCCGAACTGTAGTCACTATTGTTTTTTGTTTGTGGCACAAGCCACAAACCTATAACTCACTTTGTCGGTCTGTCGGTCGGTCGGTCTGTCTGTCGGTCCAAAATTGTCGCACTTCAAAGTGAGGCTGCGCTTCAAATTGAGGCTGCTCTTTAAAATGATGTTTCGTTTTCAATTGTCGCACGCCACAAACGATTGCGAATCCGCGCTTGTTATTTGGGATGTTTGCAAGCTTGTTGTTTTTTGTCAGTTGGCCAACTATCTTACTGCCAACTGGCCAATTGTGCATGTCACTCAACATGTTCACTGATACAGTACTACATATGAACCATTGTTGATACCATTGTCCATATCATTTGTCATTGTTGTGCATGTCACTCAACATGTTCACTGATACAGTACTACATATGAACCATTGTCGATATCATTGTCCATATCATTTGTCATTGTTGTCCATGTCACTCAACATGTTCATTGACACAGTACTACATATGAACCATTGTCCATATCATTTGTCATTGTTGTGCATGTCACTCAACATGTTCATTGACACAGTACTACATATGAACCATTGTCGATATCATTGTCCATATCATTTGTCATCGTTGTGCATGTCACTCAACATGTTCATTGACACAGTACTACATATGAACCATTGTTGATACCATTTGTCATCGTTGTGCATGTCACTTAACATGTTCATTGACACAGTACTACATATGAACCATTGTCCATATCATTTGTCATTGTTGTCCATGTCACTCAACATGTTCATTGACACAGTACTACATATGAACCATTGTCCATATCATTTGTCATTGTTGTCCATGTCACTCAACATGTTCATTGACACAGTACTACATATGAACCATTGTTGATATCATTTGTCATCGTTGTGCATGTCACTTAACATGTTCATTGATACAGTACTACATATGAACCATTGTTGATATCATTGTCCATATCATTTGTCATCGTTGTGCATGTCACTCAACATGTTCATTGACACAGTACTACATATGAACCATTGTTGATATCATTTGTCATCGTTGTGCATGTCACTCAACATGTTCATTGATACAGTACTACATATGAACCATTGTTGATATCATTTTCCATATCATTTGTCATTGTTGTGCATGTCACTCAACATGTCCACTGATACAGTACTCTTTGCTCAATTCCTATTGTCCATGCTGTGTCAGCAGGATCACTTGAACATTAACATTCATTGTTCTCTTCCAACTACACATGTCTCCTCTATGGTCTGTACTAGCTGATCATTCGTTGTTATCTACATATCTGGTTTATGACGATGATCCATACCGCTGTCACAGTGCTCAACGTCATTCCATTCACTATTGGGGCTTGTGACGATGATCCATACCGCTGTCACAGTGCTCAACGTCATTCCATTGACTATTGGGGCTTGTGACGATGATCCATACCGCTGTCACAGTGCTCAACGTCATTCCATTCACTATTGGGGCTTGTGACGATGATCCATACCGCTGTCACAGTGCTCAACGTCATTCCATTGACTATTGGGGCTTGTGACGATGATCCATACCGCTGTCACAGTGCTCAACGTCATTCCATTCACTATTGGGGCTTGTGACGATGATCCATACCGCTGTCACAGTGCTCAACGTCATTCCATTGACTATTGGGGCTTGAGACGATGATCTATACCGCTGTCACAGTGCTCAACGTCATTCCATTCACAATCGGGGCTTGTGACGATGATCTATACCGCTGTCACAGTGCTCAACGTCATTCCATTGACTATTGGGGCTTGTGACGATGATCTATACCGCTGTCACAGTGTTCAACGTCATTCCATTGACTATTGGGGCTTGTGACGATGATCCATACCGCTGTCACAGTGCTCAACGTCATTCCATTCACTATGGATTCTGAAAAAGATGACGTCAATCGCCTATTACGTCCCTTGACGTGACTCAATATCCTGTCCACTCCATTCGTGCACATGCTTTGTGAGCGCGTCGATTCATCTTGAAAATTGAAAGCTTTTCTGTTGAATTCCCATCAATTATTGTGAAAGAGTCTGGTGATTACTTCGTACACACTGAATGTGGTCAATTTCACATATTTTCCCGACATTTCAGCCGACGGCAAGTTCACGATAGGCAATATAGTAGGCTAAGTAGTAGGCTAAGTCTAGATATAGATCTAGACTATTTTGTTAACAGCGTGTCGAGGATCTACAAAGCAGTTGCGAAAAAAGACGATACATGCTTTGGCAATGTAACAACGAGCCAATGTTATCACTGAATTCATGCTGAATAAGTGGTGATTCGTTGGTTTTTACTGGGAATCGTGCGTCAATTGTAAAAAAACAATAGACCTAGAACTTGAGCTACTCCGATAGAAACAGAAATTTCTGGGGTTTTGTAAATTATTATGGGCCCTTGCACGGGCTCTGCAGCTGCAGCCAAAGGGATGGGCTGGCCTTTGGGGACCTTCCTCAACGCCAGCTGTGTCCCCAAATCCCTTTGGCCGAGAGAGTGGGGATGTACCCTGGGCAAGGCATCTCCACTATAAACAAATTATCGCCCAGCCCGTCAGAATAGTGTCTGTCCCCTCTGCTATCTGGCAGTCATTGTCGGAAACAACAGACTAGCATACACAATTAATGTGCACAAATCAGCAACACACACACACACACACACACACACACACACACACACACACACACACACACACACACACACACACACAGACGCGCGCGCGCGTCTTGGTGTAGTGCTTTAAAAAAAATCAATTACTTTCAATCTGTTTTAATTATTTGCATGAAATGACTTAAGCAATGTAAGATTATTTGCTGTTAGGAAACACAGCAAAGCACTGCGCAACGTGTGTGTGCGCGCGCGCTCGTGCATGTGTGTGTAGCCTATAAAGCCTATACTAAGAACTATATTCTTAGTTGGGGATAAAGAAAATGAGAGAGAGAGTGAGTGGTCCTACCATCTCTCTCTCTCTTACTACGCCCAAGTAAGAAAATCGCGTGATAAGCCCCTAGTGCATTGACTGCCCTCTGGCGTGACAAATATCGCCATAGGTCGACCATTGATAAATCCTCCGTAGTCGGAGTGTGGCTGCACACGTGGCGGGGTAATAATAAACGGTCACAAACGTAATTTTCTCATCCCTAGTTGGTGCATTTGTAATATAGAATACAATTGCTTCGGCTGTTGGGATGATCCCTAGAGTCTTTTAGCCAGGGAACGACAACAACTAGGCCATCCATCCAGAATAGCAACTACCCAAGAACACAAAATGCCAAAATCACGTTCCAGCATGTTGAAATCACACACACACACACACACACACACACACACAATTGAAAAACATTTTGTTTGACCTCCATTATTCATTTCTGTTCCAACCATTGACTGGGCCTGCATGGATGTTCTTCTACTTACTATCTTGTCAAGACTCACCATGATAATGCACAATTGATATATTTTCTTAGTTAATTTATAAGCTACTAATCCACGCAAAAGAACGTTTCAGTCCATGAGCCTTCCTACAGGATAGCTATTGCTGAATGCAAACAATTCGATATACTATAGACTGAAACCTATTTCATGAAATTTTTAAAAAAGCGTTGTTTTTAGGTACTATCCAGTCTGGGGCTGTTGGTTTATTTTTAGTGGTTTTTGTTTTTTAAGTTTCACTGCCCCATTTAACTTTCGTAAGTTTTTGAAAACACCTGCATCTATTTTTCAATATCCTTCTCTTCTTTCACACACACACACAAACACACACGTATACACGTGTGCACGCACAGAGATAGAGAGGGAGAGAGAGAGGGAGAGAGAGAGAGGGAGAGAGAGAGGGAGAGAGAGAGAGGGAGAGAGAGAGGGAGGAGAGAGAGAGAGAGATGGTGCACAGCAGATGTTTATACATACAGTGGAACATCCCTTATTATAAGACCTACCTCCCATTATAAGACTCCCTCCCATATAAGACCTACTTCTCTGAGACATTATCCTTCTTTGTAAGTATTAAAATTACCTCCCTTATAATACCTCATTTTGGATGATTTTTTAAGGTTTTATAAGGGAGGTTCCACTATACTTAGAAGATAAATGTATGCACTTATAATTGGTATCTATTCAATACTTTTTGCATATCTCTACAGGGATGGCTCCGATGGCAGCATAGCTTTTTAAGCCCACATTCACCTGGGCAGGGCTCCCAGGGACCCCCATTTGTGGGTATATAAAATACTAGAATTGTAAGGGACCCTCTAAAAGAATGTGCAGGGGGTCCCAGGGATGCACTAGAAAAATTCTTTTTAGCATTCACAATGTCGTTGGGACCCTCTATCCCTCCTCTAGGACCCTTTATACTGTAAGTGAAGGAGTCCCTGTGACCCCTTGTTTTGCGGGACGATTGGGAGCCCTGTCTGGGCAACCTCTTTCTATTGTATCTGAACTACAGACAAGGTAATGTAGCTGATCAAAAACTTATCCCCCACCCCTTTCCACACACTTCCGAGACAGAACACAAATCTTTCTCTGTACTAGATCTATTCGCAGTTTGGATGTACGAATCACCGGTAATAGCCCAAGACGACACGCACCATGATAGGACTAGGTTATATCTAGATCTGACAGAAGCATACTTTTGTTATCGCATACCGCTAGTCCCACACACCGTTGCTTGTGCGTGTGTGCAACGCATTATCTAGTTATATTCTGAATGGGCTTGTATACATGTGTTTATGTGGGTTTGGCATACACAAGCAGAGAGAGAGACATCTTGTGGGAACAGTGGTATGTGAGACTCGTACCGTGGATGTAAAATTACAGTGTGGTACTAGCGGTATGTGGTAGCAAAAGTATGCTTCCGTCGATCTGACAATGATCATTGTCTGGTCTGTGGCCAGTGTCCATTTCTGTAAATGTACACGTGCCCTTAGTGTTAATATTGAACATTGTCTGGTCTGTAACCAGTGTCCATTCCGTGGTCAAGTTGACCAGTGTGGTAGGTCCTGTGCTCTCCTCTGTCAGTCCTTGCTGATCTTGATGCTTATACCAATCCTATACCTAACCCTAACCCTCTGTCAGTCCTTGCTGATCTTGATGCTTATACCAGTCCTATACCTAACCCTAACCCTCTGTCAGTCCTTGCTGATCTTGATGCTTATACCAGTCCTATACCTAACCCTAACCCTAACGCTCTGTCAGTCCTTGCTGATCTTGATGCTTATACCAGTCCTATACCTAACCCTAACCCTAACGCTCTGTCAGTCCTTGCTGATCTTGATGCTTATACCAGTCCTATACCTAACCCTAACCCTATGTCAGTCCTTGCTGATCTTGATCTTATACCAGTCCTATACCTAACCCTAACCCTAACCCTATGTCAGTCCTTGCTGATCTTGATGCTTATACCAGTCCTATACCTAACCCTAACCCTCTGTCAGTCCTTGCTGATCTTGATGCTTATACCAGTCATATACCTAACCCTAACCCTCTGCCTGTCAGTCCTTGCTGATCTTGATGCTTATACCAGTCATATATCTAACCCTAACCCTATGTCAGTCCTTGCTGATCGTGATGCTTATACCAGTCCTATGCTTAACCCTAATCCTCTGTCAGTCCTTGCTGATCTTGATTCTTATACCAGTCCTATACCTAACCCTAACCCTAACGCTGTCAGTCCTTGCTGATCTTGATGCTTATACCAGTCCTATACCTAACCCTAACCCTCTGTCAGTCCTTGCTGATCTTGATTCTTATACCAGTCCTATACCTAACCCTAACCCTCTGTCAGTCCTTGCTGATCTTGATTCTTATACCAGTCCTATACCTAACCCTAACCCTCTGTCAGTCCTTGCTGATCTTGATGCTTATACCAGTCATATACCTAACCCTAGCTGTCTGTCAGTCCTTGCTGATCTTGATGCTTATACCAATCCTATACCTAACCCTAACCCTCTGTCAGTCCTTGCTGATCTTGATGCTTATACCAGTCCTATACCTAACCCTAACCCTCTGTCAGTCCTTGCTGATCTTGATGCTTATACCCTAACCCTAACCCTCTGTCAGTCCTTGCAGATCCTATACCAGTCCTATACCTAACCCTAACCCTATGTCAGTCCTTGCTGATCTTGATGCTCATACCAGTCCTATACCTAACCCTAACCCTATGTCAGTCCTTGCTGATCTTGATGCTTATACCAGTCCTATGCCTAACCCTAACCCTATGTCAGTCCTTGCTGATCTTGATGCTTATACCAGTCCTATACCTAACCCTAACCCTAACCCTATGTCAGTCCTTGCTGATCTGATCTTGATGCTTATACCAGTCATATACCTAACCCTAACCCTATGTCAGTCCTTGCTGATCTTGATGCTTATACCAGTCCTATACCTAACCCTAACCCTAACCCTCTGTCAGTCCTTGCTGATCTTGATGCTTATACCAGTCCTATACCTAACCCTAACCCTCTGTCAGTCCTTGCTGATCTTGATTCTTATACCAGTCCTATACCTAACCCTAACCCTAACGCTCTGTCAGTCCTTGCTGATCTTGATTCTTATACCAGTCCTATACCTAACCCTAGCCCTATGTCAGTCCTTGCTGATCTTGATGCTCATACCAGTCCTATACCTAACCCTAACCCTATGTCAGTCCTTGCTGATCTTGATGCTTATACCAGTCCTATACCTAACCCTAACCCTAACGCTCTGTCAGTCCTTGCTGATCTTGATTCTTATACCAGTCCTATACCTAACCCTAGCCCTATGTCAGTCCTATACCATAAGTCCTATACCTAACCCTAACCCTCTGTCAGTCCTTGCTGATCTTGATGCTTATACCAGTCCTATACCTAACCCTAACCCTAACCCTCTGTCAGTCCTTGCTGATCTTGATGCTTATACCAGTCCTATACCTAACCCTAACCCTATGTCAGTCCTTGCTGATCTTGATGCTCATACCAGTCCTATACCTAACCCTATACCCTATACCTAACCCTAACCCTATGTCAGTCCTTGCTGATCTTGATGCTCATACCAGTCCTATACCTAACCCTAACCCTAACGCTCTGTCAGTCCTTGCTGATCTTGATTCTTATACCAGTCCTATACCTAACCCTAACCCTATGTCAGTCCTTGCTGATCTTGATGCTTATACCAGTCCTATGCCTAACCCTAGCCCTATGTCAGTCCTTGCTGATCTTGATCTTATACCAGTCCTATACCTAACCCTAACCCTATGTCAGTCCTTGCTGATCTTGATGCTTATACCAGTCCTATACCTAACCCTAACCCTCTGTCAGTCCTTGCTGATCTTGATGCTTATACCAGTCCTATACCTAACCCTAACCCTCTGTCAGTCCTTGCTGATCTTGATGCTTATACCAGTCCTATACCTAACCCTAGCCCTATGTCAGTCCTTGCTGATCTTGATGCTCATACCAGTCCTATGCCTAACCCTAACCCTAACCCTCTGTCAGTCCTTGCTGATCTTGATGCTTATACCAGTCATATATCTAACCCTAACCCTATGTCAGTCCTTGCTGATCTTGATGCTCATACCAGTCCTATGCCTAACCCTAACCCTCTGTCAGTCCTTGCTGATATTGATGCTTATACCAGTCTTATACCTAACCCTAGCCCTAACCCTCTGTCAGTCCTTGCTGATCTTGATGCTTATACCAGTCCTATACCTAACCCTAACCCTATGTCAGTCCTTGCTGATCTTGATGCTCATCCAGCCTATACCTACCCTA